>VOMN01087425.1:0-55629 GCA_014899125.1 Orchestia grillus
TTACGTTGTTTCTGAAGTTTGTTCCTCAAATATTTAACTTGTTTTGCTCGCTTCCAATTTTCTGGCCTTGTTACCACCAAAAAAGAAACATTCTCTTAATTTAATCACACCATTCATCATCAATTTACAAATCGATAACCCTAAAGAAATGACATCATTCGAATGACCAACGACATATGTAGTTATTCAGAGGCATTGCAATCATTTCAGTTGAAAATAGATTACCAATAGTTAATTTCAGAGTTTAAAATACAGCGGCTAAGGAATATTAATTCATTTGAATTGCACGCTATCGCAAATTTCCAGCGGCGGACAAAAATTCAAATTTAAACTTGTGTGTAAAGAATTATTCATGAAGCCGACACTCGATCAAAAGAAGCTCGAGTGGAATGGTTCAGGGTATAACATTCGCGGCATTGGAGCTTCTAAACGTAACAAGCTGAAAGGTGACCAGGTATCATAATTATGAATTAAAATAGGAAATTTACACTTTTCCTTCCTGTAAAACGTATGGAGCAGGTATCGCGCCGGTCTCCCCTGTAGATCTAAATATCAGTCCGTTACAATAGACTTCGTGAATGGTTTTGTGAAAAAAGAGCAAAACTACTTGCAAGATTGGAAGTCAGGCAGGAACGAGTTCTACGCAGTTGTGCTAAAAACAAGTTGATATTAAATTATGCCAAAAGTAGCTACTATACAGTAATGTACCTGAACTCGATTTCAATTATTAATAATTCAAAAATATTACTCAGTTGAATTCATTGGTATCAAACCAGACAACCTAAAATAAATAAGTAGATTGTGAAAAGAATATATCTATATTGAATCATTTAAATTGAAGTTATATTAACATTTGTATGTTCAGGATTGAAGAATAACTGCAGTTAAAATTGTTTGATTTCCATGTTATATTCAGTATTGAAATAAGCAACTAACAGAATGGGTAATCTAACTCACGTGTACTGCGAAGAATAATAGGTTAGATTCCTTTACGTCACAAGGTTGACATTTCTTTACTTAACCAAAATATGAAATCAGAAGTCAAATACACAGGGATAGGGATCAACTACCAGGACTAGAATCCATCCAAAGATAATCACTGAGACGGGGTATCAAGTCTGGCTCTGTGCAATTAAAGGAAGAGTGGAGATATGTAACTGGCACGTTTTGAGTGGTGAGCACCACATCAGAAGAGAGACGTTTTAAACGCGATCATGCAAAGGCACCGGAAGGTTATACAACGAAGCGTCGCCGGTCGAAAGTGTACGTAATAACGTATAAAGAACCACTCATCGAGGTGCATGAATGGGCGTATTAATCTCCGTTTTTGATGAACACAAACAGGACGAACGTTGTGGCAGCTCCTGGCTAAACTCATGGAAATCTCAATCTTTTAACTGTAAAAGAAAGGAGCTTCTGCTGAGTGTAAAAACACATGTATTTAGTACAAATGTTTAAGTATTATTATACTTGTATTAGAAGAATTTCGGGAAATTTTATGCAACCATGGAAATAGTAATTCACCTAGAATTTTAGAAAAACAAACGTGCGCGGGAGATTCAAAGGTTCAAAATTCAATCGATATTCATCGATTTCTGGGCAAGGGGTACCTCACAGCTTACCCAGTGAATGGTGACGTCGGGCCCGTGAAGAACAACATCCGGCGGAGGGTAACTGGCAATGGCACACAGAGTGTTCGAAGATAGCGCCTGTAGTTCACGAGTTGTTGTGGATAGACGAGTCCACCAGGAGGGATGAGGAGTACGCCTAGGTGATGGTGGAGTTGGGGGCATACCTGTAAGGCCTGCACGAGGCAGTGTTGAGTTCGCCACAGCTCGTAGGAGTCCACAGTGGCTACACACAGAGGGTCTGCTGCCACTGAGGTGCTGGCCCCAAGTGTTAGAGTGCGGACAAGCTTCAACGCTCCCTCGAGGTAAGGTGTGCTTCCTCGAGGTACTAAGTCGGTGTAAATAATCATCAGATGACGGTTTATGGGGCCCCCGTAGAGGTGAAAAAGACAAACGTGGGGCTCTGCTGTTCAATTTTGATTTGAAATACAAGTAGGGGGATTTGGCTACGACTGAGAGCGGAGAATGTTTTGGAAAAGGAAGAACTGTGGCTCCAGGTAAACTTTGTCTCAGCAAGGCGGAAGAAGGTTTGTAATTTCTTGGAAGTGTGAGGAATGGATCTCCATTCTGTTTTTCTTCGCAATTTAAAGCGGCTTGCCAATCATCAGTGAACCTTTCAGTTGTTGGATCAAACTTCAAATGAGTCACTGGCACTGCTGGAGGGCTATGCTCCCTGTTCTCCACATCAGTCATGTCGATTTGATTGATGATCGTGTCAAGCCCTTTGCGTCTCTTGAAACTTTTGCTACCACCAGGAGTGACAACCTTTTGCCAAAAGCCAGCATCTCTCCACTGGCCTCGATGGAAAGTCAACACCTCCTCTTGGGTCCGTGCTGGCGATCCAATAATATTTGTACAATCGCCGAGAGGTTGCTTCTTCGCTCCAGATAAACGATCACACTGAGGTCTCAGAGATTTAAAATTTTCGTCGGTGCTAGACGGACTGTTGTGAGAATTGTTTTCGTTCACAGATATAGCATGTTTCATTGCGTCAGTATGAAAGAATACCACCACACGAAAACTTTTTTGATCCTTGACAATAACTTACACCAGTTCAACTTTTCTTTAGAAAACAATCGATTAACAAAAACCTACCACACTGACTTCATGATAATATGGCACATCTGTGACTAGATACCTGAAAAACAATACTAACATTAGTTCAAACCATAGTTCGTAATTGAAAACCCTAACTACTCCATACGATTGCTAAAATACGATCAGTCAAGTTTAACATATCTTAAAACATAAAAACAACTTCGGAAGCACAGCGCACGTAGAACAACCGAAACGTAAAGAGATAAAAACAGTACACACACACGCAACTAAATGTCTCAGCTGCGAGAGTGAGCGTACGTTCTGCCCAACTGAACAACTGTAGAGGAACACGAGTACTGACTGAGAACAACACTCCAGCCACAACGATCTCCAGCAGACTGCGAGACTCAACGGTTTCCAGTAACACCTGGACCGAGCGTGCGCCCATCAGCTCTCCCTTCCCCTACCCACCACTGGAATGATGCATAGCACTACGCTCTCACACACAAGCGTTGCAAAATTTATATTCACCCACAAATATTTCCATATTTGCAGTTATGTACTTTCAAAGATCACAAAAAACTTTTATAATTGATAAACTTAAATTTTCTTTTCAAATTTTTAAATCATTACTTAATGTTAGTGGATTTAAGGAATCATAAGTTTGAAGCAGAACATAACTTTCAAGATCGTAGAACAAACGCGAATAGGCGTGCAGGAGAAGACAAGTTGGAGAAAATAAGTACTTCGGCATAAAATATAAATAACGGACATCGCAATCATTTCTATAATTCTAGGAATTGCAACATGCTAGGTGACTATTTGTATTCACAATAAAAGTTTTTCAATTTAACCGGTCTTTCAACATATTATACAAATTGATCTCACGAACAAATGATCAAAACTATAAACTTAAGCCAGCTCATAAAACCAATAGAAAAGACGTTCTGCGGAGAGACTCGTCTACTTTTGAACAAAATCTCACCCCCTCGAGAGGACTACCCACCCTGCCAGCCCCCGCTCCCCCCGCCTCCTAAACCTGGCACACTGGGGACACCAACGGCTGCAGCCTCCAAAACTAGTTTCCAGACGACCGTTGCTCGGCTGGATTTAAATGCCCTCCTCACTGGTTGTGTTGTCCTAAGTTTCTACAGACGTTTTGGCCATTTAAAGATTTGCACAGAATAAACTGCAAAGTTTGGAGAATTTTCAGAGTGAATAAATCAGGAATAAAGGGACAGATTGGGTACAAGATGCTTGCTCACATAATGCTAATTTCACTAAATAAAGTCTAATTATCCAAAGTTAAAATGCCAGTCAAATGACTTATATGAACAAACGAACATTTCAAACTTTCTCGAAAAAGCTACCATAATTTAAACATTCCTTGAAAGTAAGAGTGTGTCCGCTACATTGCCACTCCGGCTGTCAGAGAGAGGTATAGATCCGTATCCAGGCTACGGTCTGGAACTGACAGCTTCTTTGTGTGCCCAAGTTCCCTGAATGGATGCGATTTTTGCTCTGCTCCAATAGAATGAGGAATTCGTTCATGGGGACATTCGAGAGAAAATTCTTGAGTTATTTGAGGCCCGCGTTTGCCCACGCGCACGTTTTGGAGTCGGTCTTGTAGGATTTACTCAAACGAATAATACTCTCATAGTAATGATTTTAACAAAACCTTGACGGAAAGAACAGGAGGCTGGCTTATGCCATCTTCCTCACGCATGCATGATGAGCACAAAAAAAAGCTAGGCTTATTCCAACGCCCACCAACGGTTAAAGATGACGTAAAAATGACGAAATGGAAGTCAATAATTTAGTCAATAAGAACTCTTGATTTAGTGTGTGCATATGAACACAGCTTAGAATTCAGGGTAAAATTGCACTAGGTAACAATAACCACTCCTCAGAAACTTCTATTCTAAAATAAGAGCAACTCTCACTTGAACAAAACGTGCAAAATCATAAATTTCAAGTTCTATTTCCGATTAATTTATCCTGACACACTTTCTGCCAAGTTAGAATACACAGTCGCGAAGTACTGAAGACATTCGGTGACCTGCATCTTGCCGATCCTTTCGTTGCTCGTGCACTGGCAAAGTTCAAAACACGACACACTCGATAACACCGATGGACACTTTCATCAAAATTTTCCCTTGCTTATCCATTGTATGACAATCAAGGGGACTCGACAACAAGGAACACGTCAGAACAGAACCAAGCGTAATTTCACGTCATGAACTGGATTAATTTTAATGTTGGTCAACCCTAAAAAGACCAATTATGAAATATTGGTCCGTTTCAAAAGCTAGCAGCATTCTTATCACACATATACGTACGGCAGTAGCCACTTCTCCGTACAAAACCAGCCGCAATATTCTCGCTAAAACAATTTGGGCGTTAGAGGGTCAACTAAAATGACTGAGAAGAGCTCTTCCTTCCAACCTACCGTCACACAGAACGCTCAGAAACAGAGACAGCTGAGCGAGCCAAGCACAGTTTCGAGGGAGAAAAATGCAGGGCTGTGCCACCGACCCCATCTGCAGTGCACGCCCCTGACGCGCATGAAGGGTGCCTCTGTGCGGCAAAACGCTCAGATGCAACGCCCATTCACGCCTGTGTTGACACGCGCGCACAAGGGAGCAGCCCGCGCAGCAACGGGGCAGTGCTTACACTAGGCTTTAGAATACTCGAAAACAGAGTGCATGAGTTATGGCAAGCCGTTGTAGAGATTCGCAACACAGCCTCAATTCAAACAGTTTCATTGGGGTTGTAAATTTTCATGCTTAGATCTCGCTCAACAGGATGTGTAGACTATAAACATATCAGCTGTAGTATATTGGATGATTTCCGTTCAGAACTCGATATAAAGATAGTATTCGAAAGGCTTTGTATAAACAGACGAGTTTTTCATAGAGCATATGATGGAAGGCAAGCCTTAGAAAACTCAACCACTCCCTTTTTTAACAAATTACACACGCGTCAACTCGAAATATCAATGGGAGTTCACTACTGAGTGCTCGGAATTTGACGGAATCATAAAAACGTGATGCATATGCGTGAAATTACCGCATCCATACAACCCTCGCTCATCGATGAGATAAACGTAGATTGAATAGTTAAACTTAGTTCACAAAGCAGTTGCATAGTTATGTTAAGGAGACAAACACAGCAGTAACAAATTAAAAATTAAATTAAGCTACCCTGAATTGTTTTTTTATCTTCAGATATTGAAAATTGTGAATTTTTTTAACAATTGATGAAACACTTTGCAATTCGTAATTTACATAAGACACAAGTTCTCAATTAACCCTTTATTACAAAATAATCGGTGCTGTATAACAAGGTGCGTCGTTTCTGCCTGCAGACTAATTTGAAAATTTTACTAGATCGGAGTTTTTTCAGCTGCAAGCAAAACAGCTTCTTTTACAGATCATGAGAACTGGACATGAAGTACAGGCTAAGCAGCAGTGTAAAAAAACTGAACATTTTCATCGAATGGGTGTCCCTAGAGCTGTTAGAGTTTTACCTCTCTTCGAGACAAATATGAAGCTCAGCAACTCGTTAACATACGTAGAGTATCAGGGGCAAGTCTGTTCTGCGAAACGATCCATCCCGGTGAAGACTGTAATCAAAGTTGTTACAAGCCCCGAGCAGGAGGCCTCACGTACACATAGCGCAGAGCAAGGATTCCTGAGAGAACTCTGCACTTGTGCGAGTATCCGAGCTGTAGTTGACCTGTGAAAGTGCCCTGACGCGAGAGCCCACAGAGCTCTACTGAGCATCTGCCAGGACTGCACAAAAGCTTCTCTCACGTACGGCAGGAAAGACTACTCGACGATCCTCACGTGCACACTATGTGGCGGAAACACTAAAACCACTTCAACTACGTAATAAATCGAACAAATGCCCTCTCGCACGCCGTGTATACGTGATAAAGCTGCCCGAGGGTCAAAGATCACGCGGCCAACATAGAGCGCCTTTGCACCTTGACTGAATTAATGTTCGCATGCAGTGTTCGCTATACGTTATTGATACTCATACACTTCGGTCTGTTATACCTGCCTGTGTACTGCAAGTGCAGCTTTTAGTATTAAATTTACATTAATACAAATTTTTAAATTTAATTTTCAGCAAATCTTCGATTAAACTTAGCCTATTTTAATTCACCTTTACACGTTGTCAAAATAATTATATTTTCTGATAATTGATTATGCCATATTTTAAGTTCATTATTACATCAAGTATAATGAAATTTTACTCACGAGTTACATTGATTAATAATTGGTAATTAATCAATAACCACAAAAAAAAACACTTCCTGCCACTGGGTATAATTTCAGCCCTAATTTTGCACCGAAAATGACGACGTACTCGACAAATTAATAAAGAATTTTCGTACAAAACTTTAAAGCACAAATTTCAGATACTTCCTAGTCTAACGTTTTCGCCGCCCATCCATTAATTCATAAAATAATTCATAAAAATACTTCGGTAGGCAAAACTTTAGATGCTCCGGCGAATCAGACTTGGTTTACAATCTTACTCGTAAGTGGCCTAGCAAACTCGGGGCAACAAGTTCTTATCTTTTCTCATCGAGGTGTTGTTACAGAAACAAAGCTAATGAGAATTTTAATGGCATCGACGAGACCAACGATTGTCCTGAAACGTTAAAGATATGCAGCGGCAAGAAAAAATGTGTGCAACAGAGCATCGAATGTACTCAATGGGTTCGACGGTTCGTTTATTACTTAGGTAAAAATAAGAGGGATAAAATTTGATTAGCTTTCAGGACTTCCTCTACTAAGAAAATATGTTCAGTACCTCTCCGTCCAAATGACTCCCATTAATCGAATATAAATAGAATGACGCACCTTTTCGGTGTTTGGCACAACACCACCTCGAAACAATGCACGTCAGTGCACAATTTCTTGAATAGTTCATCAAACAACGGGCCCATATCTCACCTAATTATGATTCTTAGACAAAACGCGTACCTTTGCTCAAGAGCTCTCGTAAAGATCTAGCACCTATAAGCCCCAAAATGCAAGTTCAAAGCATGACGATACGTCTGTGATGACACGCTATTAATCCTGCGTGTTATTTCGTCGATAATCTACCTACGCCAACTATTGAACTTTTTGAAAATCAGGAGCAGCACACTTTTGTGATAAACCTTTAATGGTACAACAAGAAAAATTCAAAATAACTTTAAGGAACCTTCGAGCGTAACTAATAATTACACCAGTTTTCTAGATCATGATTTGGGTCGTCATGAGACATGCTAAACAGTGTAGTACTGTAAGTAAAACGAGCATGGCACTGTCCAGGAACTCGACTCATTTTTAAAGATCGAATATAAATTTCTACATGACATTTTTAAATCATCACTTCCTTTATTTTGATTGTACTCATAATTGCGAGTTTCTAATACAAATTGTCGTACAAGAAGGTTCCCTGTATTCGAGCTTGACCTAGAAATTCAGCATATGACTTAGATTCAGGAGTACCAGCATTGCGCCACACGCCCTTTGTCGGACGAATGCGGGAAGCTGTAATCGGACACAGTCTCATAAATTGAAGGCATGTCATCAAGTGCATTTGACGTAACTAAATGATTAGAATTTTACGTGCAGTCATAGACACCTACTTTATCTACTGCATAAATAAGAATCTCGAGGACGATTGGCGGTGTGACCAACAGACAGCCACTGAGAGCGTTCAGTTCATGCAGGGGAATAAATGGAGAATTACCTTGGACTTTTATCGATTAACTCTACACGATTTTTGGTGAGATTTAAAAACAGTCGCGCATAAACACCATTCCATGGGTATGCTGGAAAATACATGTTCAGAAAGAAATTCGTGTATAAATGTTCACTTTTATAGACCATTAGTTCCATAATCACATACAATGATTCATGAACAATCATTGAAACATTTACTGAGTCGTAGAGGTCTTTCCATATTACTGCCTGAAAGTAACACTACACGTGCCTAAAAGGGGTAATTTAATGTTACAAAATTTCAGAAAAGCATTCAAAATGTACTAACTAAATGTAAATTACAGCCCTTCCCCTATAACTTTGGATGATAGACCATTATTAGTCTTATAATTAAACGTAAGTCAGAACTGATTAGCACACTTTTCCGAGAAATCAATACGTCGATTGACTGCCTGTTGGTCCACACATGAGACGCTAATAGGTGATCGATCACTGGAGCAGCTGTTGGTGCACAACCCATAGCCATTACATGAGAACACCTAAATTTCCCCATACAAATTTAATGAACACTGGTAGTACATAGCTGAAAATGCAGACAGAATATCCACACGCTTCGGTTCTTCAAAGATATAAAATATTATGATGTTGCTTTACCGAAACATGATTTATGCTGCTTACGACCCAAGTATTGTAGGCTTGAAACCAGCAGTACTTTGATGTCATGAATTTTAGTTCTGTATCTCTCTGAAAATAAGATACAATAGCCTTCAAATCAAGTTAGCAGAAACAGGTAAGCTGAGAAACTGTTCAACAATAATAAGCTTACTGCTGTAAAAAATATAACTACTAGATGCCTTAACTTTAGTATTCGAAGTGTATAGAGACATCGTTAAATGCCGTAGCAACCTCGATGACTTATGTATATTTAAGCATTTAAATAACAATATTCTTGACTGGATTAATTTTATCACAAAACATCATCTACTCAATTAAACATTTCAACAAAAAAATCATGAAGGCAGCTCTTTACTCGATACACTTTCAAGGACGAAATTTTCAGAGATAGCTCCACCTACACTCCCAATGATCGAATCATAGTGTTATTATGACATTACTTTGACTGCACTCCGAACAGTGATGTACCCTTGAAGCACAAGTTAGTGTAAAATTTCTAAACGAATTTAGCAACGTACAACCCGTCAGAAAATTTAAAAGGAGGTTTCAGGCGGGGTCAATGGCCTACAATAAAAATAAGATAAAATTGGCACGCTCGTCCTCGTGAGGTACGCCATAACATTTCAAACACGAGCAAAACATTCTGCGATGGATTGGTGCCTTTCAACACAGTTGACATGAAAACGGAACGAAACTGTGAGGTAGCTGCGTCGTAATCCTGGTACTTTATACTCGCAGAGTAGTCATAAAATACAAGCAAAAAGGAAACTGGGAGAATCAAAATGTGTACGTTTGATTACACCTACCAAACAACTGCAGATGAAGACAATCACATGAGCCCTAAACATTTTATTAGATTTAACCTACAACGTAGACAAGCTTCAAATTTGTTGACGGGTCGAAAATGTTAGATAAAATCACTATTTCTTAGCTTGGATATTGTGTGTCAAGACGTTTCTGACGACCACCATCTAAATTATAAAAGATAATGAATTAACCTGAGAATGGGTGCACTAAAATCGAGGAAATGAAGAAGCGACAATCACTGAGAAGCGAACCGTTTTTTCCTTGTTAATTCGGTAGAACGGTTTCGTTAATTCGGTTTGTTTCGATTGTAGGATTTTAATGCGATGAATTCGTCACCGAGTGATATCGATACAACACTTTAGCAATGTTGCTACAATCAGAGAAAGTAACCATTACTCTCAAGAAACGTGAACTCACTTTCACACGAGTAAATGGGCTCTTAAAAACCGCAAACTGGAGCAGCTGTTGGTGCACAACCCATAACCATTACATGAGAAAACCTAAATGTTCCCACACAAACTTACTGAATAAAGATATCGATCACTCCAGCGTAAAAGTAAACAATGCCGGCGAAAACACGTACAAATTCAAGTTAGTAATGGGACAAATCGTCAATCAATCCAGGCAAAACCAGTTTCGCCCTACAAACCGCATTGAGACATACAATCGAGGTCGCGTCAAGCCAATGCACGTGAGAGGAATACAGCAGTGACCACGTGACCAAGGCATGGCAGGGCACCCTGCCTTGCCTGTCTGTCGCTCCCTGCAGGAGCGACAGAAACGCTAATTTAAAGGCCAGGCAAGCGATCGTTGAGGATGAAGCAATGAGCCTCATGACGTCATACGCAATGGCCACGCGTGGGACCCCGAGCCTCATGAGGGCAACGCGAATGAGAGCAGTTGTGCGAGGTCATAAACTTTTAATAGCCGCGCATTCCAAAAGACCTGGGCACACGCACCACCAAAAAGCTAGCAAGAAAATAGGACGATTGCCCACATCAAGTTTGTTTGCCTGGAAACTTCCCAGAAGTACATTGAATACATTTTACGGCTAAATAATTTCTACATTTCTGATTACTCCAAAAGATGAATTGTGAACCATAACCCAAGCGTTTTCTTCGAAACTATAAGGCTAAAAATATAAGTGCTTTTTTGTCATACAAGTAACGATGAGGCACAAAAGTTTCTCGTATCGCTAACGTACTTCAATTACACTAACAACGCCAAGAACCAGTGGTAAGCGGCCAAAATAACACCATCTACTACAGAAGTTATAAACACTTCCACTTCAATTGAGCAAGCTTTTGAAAACCCGAGACAAACTGGTCAGCCGTGGTCGCTGAGTCTAACTGTGAACACCTCGAACAAAACACAGCCCACACAACGTGCCCGTTGTTCAAGCCACAAAAAACAATTCATGGCGAGCAGCAAAAGAGCCCAAATTCAAAATGAAAAGAAACTTTGAGAAGTCGAAGAAACAAAACCTGGGAAATAAATCTTTTTTTTCCACTAGCAATCGTTGAAAAGAGAGAATTTTAGGTATGTCGTATCCAAGATAGCATAGGAACAATTTGGGAACAGGAAATGGAACTAACTGCTCCGGAGCTCCAAAATGTCGACAAAATGGGGTGCCAACACGAAGATCCGCAATACTAGTCCCGCAATGGCGAACTGATTTATAAAATCAACGAAATAATACGTGAAGTCGTTCGCTTTATATGCTTTTGGTCGCACATTCATCCTCGTTTTGAACGAAACAATGAAAAAAATAAGACTAAACTTGATTAATTCTCAACTTTTTCACGAATGACAGTGGTTCTTCTAGGACTAACTAAGGTGGATGTGACCTGAATATCTTCAGTAAAATCATTCAAACAGCAATGAAACATTTCAAGAGCACGATGACATAAATCCGAACTTTCTCTTTCATTGGAACATGTATGTCGGCCCCATAATCTCCACTTAACTCGTTGCACCTCACCCGGTGTGCGGAAGTCGCGTGCATTGCAAACTGAACAACGCCCACAAATACAGTGCACAATGATTTCAGTTTCCCTTCATCAGTAAAAAAAAGCGAGGCAATTCGATTCGTTCATATTCTCCTACGACTTCGAGGGATATACAACAAACACCAAAACGTACAAATTATGAACGCTTAAAACAACGGAAAATATAATACGACTAACAGAATAAATTTATTCAACGCATATCAATTTAAAACTCGACCTTACGCTTGATAGGCATGAAAGATGACATTTACTGCCACTTCTGAGGCAAGAGAGAACCTGTGAGCTGTAAATTCCTCCCTGCTCGTAAAAGCCAAACAACAGAAATCAATGCACACACACGACCGTGAACTATTCCACCAAGGCAATATACTCGCCACCCGCGCCTATTGCCCTCGGCCCCACCACAATCCTGTTGTTCACTCAGTGCAGAATGTTGTAGACGTAGACACGCCCTGAACCGGATTTATCGAACATTTCCATAAGAACATATTACAGGGTCTAGGTCATTGTTCTTCGTATCTTTTAGGTTTCGCAAATGGAAGATTACAAGACCGTTACAAAAATTTCTACCGACACTCAGTGATGACAGTTGAAATGTTATAATGATGGCATTGTAAGGTGTAATCGCAAGATTACTCTACATTCTCGATATAATATAGAACAAATTTAGTTCTGATCTAATTTAAGTGGAAAGTCACGAGTTTTTAGGAGTTTTTTAACTATTGCTTTTGTACCCGAAACTTGCTACATGCATTTAAGCTGAATACCTTATATGTGCCCTTAACGTGAGAACTTTCGAGGAAAAATTCCAATTTAATACTGGAAGTTGAAGTTAAATAATGGAAATACACGGCAAAAGATATATGTTTTAAAGAACAATTCATCACAGTATGTATATCACATAGTATAAAGTAAGAGGTAAACGTCCACACCTAAGAATGTCTCACAGGAAGAACTATGTTCTCTCACGACACTTGAATAGCGCATCGCTCACAACAATATTCACCATCACGTGTCCATCAGTTCCATCACGGTGCATCTCCGAGAATTAAACAAAAATCTGTTAATTCCCTGTCAATTCTTAACTATCCAATTCGTATGCAAGTTGCAATGCGTCGTGAAACTCACTGCAGCTGACACAGAGGAGCGAGTAGGAGCGGCAGTTCGGGTGCTGGCTCCACTACCTCTCCTACACGACTGCCCTGAGTGCCCTGGTTTCCCGGTCCCCCACTGCTACACAAATCACTTATTTTGGTGCTCGCGCACTTCACAGCTGCGGCCACTGCAGCTCCGCTGGAGGCGGCGAGTCTCACGCCAGAAAGGATAAGGAATGAAATTAGCGATGCTCGTCATGGCGTCGAGTCACCTCATGCGATAAATTTTAAACATCTACATTGGACGCAGTGGTGCTATCAAATGACAAATAATGAAATAGATCCGAATAAGCTGACAGATTGTTGAGGAGGTAAGCCTACTCGGGTTCCAAGGATAATAATTTGCAAGTGCAATAGGATTTCGCTGCTGTGTCGAGCGCAGCGGATGATGGTTCTGGCCAGTGATATCTTTGTAACGACCGTATTTGCCCTATCTAGTGATAGGTGTAACGTGTAATGCATCCCAGAGAGGCCTGTCATGGAATCTCTATTGTGTGGACTCAATTTCAGGTACCAATATGAGATAAAATGCACTTCTTTAATGTTAATACACTAAGTATTCCATTCTCACCAAATTTGACGCCAACCCTAAGACAGTAAGATTGTACTTAAATTACATTTCCCAGTAACAACCAATCCAGGATTAAATAAATTCGAAGCGAGTGTTGGCTATGAAAAACTGGCTCAGGCTTAGATGTTGATCGCCAAGCGCGAAAGTAAAACCATGACGCTTGATGTTTTTTTCAAGCAGATCGATGATAAGAGAAAGAGAACTACCTGCAGGGTGAGCACTTACGTGTACGATAATTCACAGATAACAAACACTGTTAGCAAAAGTAATGCATACGTAGGAAAAATGGAGTATTATTTGGAATGACCAACACGGTAAATAGACAGCGACTGACTAATTAGAAAATTGTAACACGAACACTATTCGGCAGTCACTGAAACCAAAGCACTTATATTACAAAATTGAAAATCGAACGTATGGCCTCGAGTGCACACAGCCGTAGGAAGGATAGCAGCGCTTCATTAACTCAAACTGAAAGAGAAGGGACCATTTAGTATGGACTTCGGAGAACGGGGAAACAAAAGGAAGAGGAAGAAAATATAAGAATTTCAGCGAACAAGCATGAAAATGGAAAGAAGTATGTAAAGTGGGCACGACAGATAAAACTCCCGAAACCCTAGCTAGAGCTCAGGTAACCTAACAAGTGTCCCATGGAGACGCTAGTCTCTATAGTATGGGATAGACGAACTTAACTAACCTAACCCTAGAGCCTACGGCCTATCCTATGCCCACTTAAGCGGAAAATGTACAATACACAGTGCACTTCTAAATAACGTATTTTGATAGGGTTGAAGTTAAATCGGATTGTTAGCAAATTAAAATTTCGTAAAATGAGTTGCAGAGGTTTTCAAAGTACATTTTCTGCAGTTAGCCTGCGTCAATAGTCTGGGAAAACAGCAGGATCACGAAAATGGTACCAGAAATGAATAACACGTCAGTGCTTACGATATGCTCAAATTAGCTCTTTTATAATTAAGTAAACGTGTCTACACAAGGTTGGATGAATATTGCATATACGAAAGGTCACAAACTGTGTTGTCCAGACTATATATTTTCAGCTGTCGAGCATGATGCAATTCATTTACGCAAGTCTACGAAACCTAATTTATACAGATTATAAACCAGGAATTGTCTTTAGAGAAAATCACCGAGTAACTACGCGCTCAGTATTGTTTTTCAGAGACTAGTCTCCAAGAAAACATTTTCAATGACAAACATTTTAACAAAACTGCAGTTTCCAGCATGGTAAAATAAAATTCCAACGTACGTAAATTCGTAACTTACATTGGATAGTATAAGGCCTATCACTACACTACAAGTGCTTCAATCCATTCTAACTGCGTTCACGTGCCGTCAAAATAAAGGATGAATTGAGCACCTTAAATTTCCGAAGAAGGCATCAAACAACACGATGTCTTTGAATGCATTTCAAAATGAGCCTCGAGAAATGCTGACGCAGCCGCTGTCCCACAAACTCAAGGGAAAGCCGTGGTTTTACGGCACACACGAGGACTCAAATTCAAAGTTGGTAATGACATATTTCCACTACTCGACCTTTACCTCATTCTCAAATGAGCTTGTGGAAAGAAATGTAAAAATGGGTCAACGATTTGGCAAAAAAAGTGAAATTTTTGTAGCGTCGGACCGTACTAAGCTACGTTCACTATGAAAAGTTGGCTGAAAATGAATGATAGAAAGACCTCGGCCAGCGAAATGCGGACTTCAGCTGCAAATATTTAAGAAATGAAATTTAAATTTACGGAAGAAACAAACATCAGAAGCAGATTTAAACTATTTCAATAAGAAAAATAGCTTGAGGACACAGGATGATAGATAGGGCAAATGTGTTTAATCAAACATTCCAATTTAACGACGTTCATGTTCTGAACTCGAGGGCGATGCTCCCGTTCATCACAGAAAATTTTCTTCGCTCACTGAATTGATAAATTTGTTGCCGTTTTATTTCGCATGTTACGCTAACGGGAAGAATATTCGTACATATATGCTTCGAGATATACGTCCTCACATTTATAACCTTTTAGGACAATTTCTAGATGATGTAGCAGCAGCTCGAGACAGACCTGCGCTCAGCTTATTAGAACATATCCGTTCACCGAAAATTAAGATCAACCAATAGAAGTGCTGACATTCTATGCCTCAATATTCACTGCTATTTACAGAAAGCAAACGTGTATCTAAGGTGCTGACCTACAGATGAAATAAGTGAAGTGCTCCAGTCGAATGGATTAAAGTTCCATCGAAATACGCTCGACGAAAAAGCTATCAGGTATGTAATGAGCAAACCTAATTCACGACTGGTGTTGCTTCCCATTTCAGCGTGTGACAAGCAAGCAGGAATAAGGTAATTCCAAGCCTTGTCTCAACTAGACAAATATTTTAGCCATGAGCTCAGTTTGAGCAATCACTTACGATACTCACAGAACGAGTGATCGGTTGACACGGATACAGTCTACATTTCCCGCCATCACGTACCTGAAATGAGAAAATATAATTGAAACTCTTAGTCCCGTATACCGACGGAGGCCACTTGTAAAATTTTATTCTGTACATGAGCTCCAACAAACCTGCCCTGCATCACAACATCGATCAGCAAGGCTTGAGAAACTCGGGCGATTTCACGAACAAATATGCTTCAACCGAGCACAATCATACGACACTGTGGCAAAATTTGTAAATGAGACCAGTGTTACATAGAGACGTTTGTTACGCACTCTGATCAACACACTGCCATGGCTGCATCATGAGCAGCAAAATTTATTGACAAACACACCTAAGTAACAAAACTACGATGGTGATAAATACAGCAAATTTCAAGGTAATATTAAAGGCCAGGAGTATCTCGAGTGGGTGGATATGTCAATGTCGTTTCGATAGTAAACAACGAAGTGAAAACTTGCAGAAATACACTCCAACCTTATGAAATTGATGTATCCGTTGCCCAAAATATTTTTCCACGTGAATGAAAAAGGGTAAACTGTGCAAGCTTCTTGTACACTCCTATGCAAAAATACCTAGCATGAAAGATTAATTAAGCCGGTCGTTTGAATGAAATTAGTCCGTAACCTAATTCTAACGGTGACTGTAGGCGTCTAGAACGAATGTTTAGTTGTACGGGTGAACTATAGGTGAAATAGCACTTTTGAATGGGTGTATATTGTCTTTCAATAGTTAGTTTCAACGCTTGCATGTCAAATTTTATTTATCCTGTTTTTGAGTTTCGTACTTTATGAGCCTCATAAAGCTGGATTTTATTCAATTTTTCAGCCCTGGCGATTGAAACCGGGTGTTCTTAAACGCTCGTTAGTGAAGAGATTTACTTTGATATTGGTACTCGTACTCATTTCAATTTATAGTCGGAATTAGAAGCCAGAATATATTAATTATCCTTCCATTGCGCCGACGTCACAGTGATCAACTCACTCTATGACTTAAATATAGGGCCGTGCTTAATTGAAGAATTGTCAATTTTCCATATAGTGAGACGCATTGCGTGTACACCGCAGTGTACTTAAATATGTCTCAGGAGAAACAGCTTATGCCTAGGATATATATGCCACTTCAGATATCCAAAATTCGTCTACGCTATTCTGTTCCTGACTATCGGAATAGTTGGTCGAAACTTCGTCAATGAAGTTTCGTGTATAATCAATGTATCGCTCGAGTGTATTCTTTAACAGGTGCATCCTAAAAATGCCTCCATTTGAAATTTTTCACAAAAATACTTCACAGTTGTTTAAAATAACTCCTATATCCTACAATGAATAGTTTTCATTAATGCTACTAAAATAAAAATGTATTCCGAGCTACAGACCTTGATGAAGGTCATGATCCAATACGAAATTCTGCACTAGCAACACAGTGCTTGCATATTGAATAAAATAGATTAACGAGAATCTAAAAGAGAAATATGAGCAAGACATAAAGGATATAGCTAGGTACGTGGAGCTCTTCAAACTAAATTACGACCTTTTTCCGGTATATTTACTGCCAACGTTTTGCCTTCAAAATTTCCGGGGGAACCCCACAATCTGACCGCTCCCTTCATGACCAGGCAAACGCTATAACGACAGGCAACGAGTTCCCCTCAAGGGAGCGAAACTTATGGTCGAAAATGATAGCATTTGAGGCTCTGCGAGTGCATGACATCGACTGTTTGTCTCTCTATACTTACTGCAGCCCCGTGCAGCACACAAAGAAAAAGATCAATTGTTCCATTCAGTTCTGTGAAATTACATTTATTTCCCTTTTGTTGATCGTTCTTCCGCCGGTACGCAGCTCTTACGCAAAAATGAACCTGGGAAGCACATGAAATGATAATGACAGCTATAAATGTTTTTTAATTGACAGAATTGAAGCAGCAGTGACTTGCTATTCCACTCTTACGCAATTCTGGTGTACGAAAATGGATTGGAGAAGCATGACAAATGATATTTTCAGCTATAAATAATAATTATTTCACTTGACAGATATAGTCCAACGATTTTTCACTAGTGAAGCACTTGACTCATCGGGTGGGTCATCATCGATTATGCTTAAAAGCGCTTTTTAAACAAGATGTCAAACACAATGTGCGGCCATCTTTCATATACACTTGAAAGCTGTCTAATTTTTTATTCACGTTCTTTCTATGTAGGTCACGTACTTTGCTTCATATTCAAGGGTGGAAACAGTGGCTTAAGGCTATGAAGATACTGAATTTATCTCGAAAAAATGAGGTGACTTGAGATTATTTTGGTCAATAGAATCACTTGTTTTGGTCATTCTTCTACACAATTGTCGAAGAACCCTCATGATATTCTTACCTCTAACAGTACAACGATCATAAAAATACCAGGACATGCGGGAAAATGCTTCAGTAAATTTCTATATACAAGGCATAAATACTTGACCTTTGTTTGAGAAGAACAAATGACATTTGCACGGTGCATATTAACGCACAGCAACAAATCAAAAATGGCCTATTCAGCGTCGGCAGAAAGAGCCGAACGACAGTTTATCTATTTAAGAGTATACGTGCACGCGCAGAATTTTCATTTAAGAACGACTTATTCTTTATCAATTCAGCCTGAAACAAATTGCATCCCATTTGAATTGTTGGTAGGAAGATTACCTTCTTAGCAGAATTAAATATTTAAAAGTACCGTCATCAACATTTAATTAGATTGAAACCTTACTTTTTCTCCTTGCATTTTCCTGACAGAACAGCAAGCAATATTTATGGACTGATATCATACATGGACATGCAATCAGAGAAAAGCGTCTCCCTTTCAGATTCGTGAAACGCGATAATCGCCAAACCACCTGCTAAAATAAGTTCAAATCAAATACTCGTAAGTTCAAATCACACTACAACTGGAATGGGAAGCCATAATTCAGCGCTGGTGGACAGCAGGCAAGTCACGTCAGATATGCTGCATCGCTCATGCCAAGTAGACGTCTCAGCTCAAGCTCGATAACGGATGATAGATACCATACGTCCTTGTATGGATATTTTCTTTCGAACTGGGAGAGCGTGAAGATATTTTTAGAAATATCTGATCAGTTTCTTTCCGCATTTCCTGCCTTTCTCCAAGTACCGCTCAGAATGCAGCATTTTGAAGTTGTATAAATTGCATGAAAATGTGCTCCATGGAGAACATAACCACTGACGGGGGGCACAAAACGGAACCTGGTTACAGTAGAAATCTCCTCCGGTGCCACAGTAACATCGCGCGCTCATGCGCAGCGTGTCAAGTGGGTAAACAAAGACACCTCCTGCGTGGGAATGACAACGCAACAACCAGAATGAACCAGAATGTTTCACGAGAATCAAGTCATCTTGTTGGACGGGTAACAAGAATATAATGGGTCCCTCTCCAAAGGCTTTGTAAGTTGAATTGCACAACGGGCTCGACAAAGCAGCATTAAAATTAAATTCCTGCTCAAAAGACACTACTTACCCTAACAGGACTACTAATTCATTTTTGAAATGAAAGTAATATGACGTTGACAGCCGATCATATTTCATGCATGCGTGCGCATAATCCCACTAGTCTCGAACGACACAATTAAAATTCAAGACTAAACCGAATTATCTCTAATCTCCTTCGGGTATGACAGTAGTTCTCAAAAGGTTAGCCCATATCATACCTGTCTGACTCGGGACCGTCCTCGTGCCGAAGAGGCATCGAGATCCAAACTGGAGCGATGTACAAGTTTGAGGCCTCGTAGACGCGTCCCGCTGTCACTCGTCTGGCTAACACTTGTGGTTCTCCGAATGAAAGGCTTAGCTTGGGCTGGGTCGTACGCAATTGTGTCTGAGTCCAAGCCGCAAGCAAGAGCCAAAGACTCTCTTCTGCCTAGTTCACTGTTGGCCAAACTTTCGACGCTGTCTGTTGAAGTGTCAGCTACTGAAAGATTGTCATCACAGGGGCTTGCCAGCTTTCCTATCTCACGCATGCTTTTGGCACCTCTAGAAAGGCTTCTCCGAGGTTTCGGAGCATTCTTCGAGCTTTTCGTGGTGCTAGAAAGAAACCAACGGCGTCTGCCCGACGTACTCGACCCAGGTAAACTGAAAAGCGTCATGATTGGCATTTAGTTTACACGTTCATTTCTATAATTGCACCTGGTAACCGAAAGCTTGAACCATTTGTGCCGCCTAACCGATAATAACAATCGGTATAGAAAAACAATGCTCAAGCTCAAGATAATTAACGACTAACATGAAAAAGAGTTAATTGTGTTTCCACATGAGATCGAATGGTGATAGCAATGCTCACAGGCTCAGTCCGACTCCAACTGCGACAGCTGCAGGGACGAAGCTGGCATAACAAAGGATGTCCTTTCGATAAGGAGCAGGTCGACGATTTCACACCGCGCTATTGATGAAGACTAGGCTCAATAAACAATGAGCCTAGTCTTATGAAAACAATTGGGAAAGTAAGGACATTTAAACAAACATACTAAGTTTCTTCACGAGGAAGCGAAGTGCAAAGGTATAATACACACTTATGTTGTTTTAAAATCCCTTGAAAGCTCCACGAACTAGTGTGATGTTCCACGAGAGTTGGCAAAGACACGGCTAGTACTGGATGCGGTCGCGTAACCAGATATTACGAGACCGCATCTGAGCAAGCGCTGTTGTCCAAGACTATACATAATCAGTAAAATACACAATGTACGCTAACACTTCATGAAAAAAACGGGTTGTTTTTTCTAAATGCAAGGTTTAAAAAATTGTATTTTTATTTTTTTCCAAAAGACTTTCGCGGCCGACGCACTGTGTTTGAACGCTCGTTAATGGTGTCTCAAATGATCGAAAAAATGAAACCCAACCCATGATGCTGTCGAGAACATGATGCTTCAGTCCCTCACACAAAAGAGAAAACATAAGTAAAAAGATAAGAAAAATGATTAACTCCACTTAACTTTAAAAACTTTAACTCACAACGGCCATCAGCATGGCGGAGTCAACCTAGCACAGAGTACGAATAAGCGAGTAAAATTATATCCCTCGCATTTTCAGTTATCCCAAAATAAGTACACCTTGGATGCTCAAATTTACGCACTCTGTGTAAGTTCACATACGGAAGAAACTTTTACGAGCTTTCCCCCATTACATTACGCATCCAGATGCATAACTTATAGTATCTGATGTACGAGTGTATAATGCAAATTGTTCAATCATTCTTACGAGAATGGACTATCTTCGCAGTCATCGCGGTCACCAACAGTTACTTCTTGGACAGCGCAACAACATCGTATAGTTTATTCAGTACTTCTATTATTTCTAAGTATTTTCTACCATAAGTAGAGGTATTCCTAAATCTTCACGAGTGTTGAGACAAACTCAAATTGACTGAACAGATAAAACAGACTTCTGACGGGTAACTAAAGCAAGATATCCTTCAAAACAATGGATTCGTTTCTCATACATTAAGGATCTGAACGTCCGAAATTTATGATCAATCGTGTCTATAAATTCGAATTCAATTGGAAGAGGAAAGCAAGTGTTTAAGTCATCTGACAATCGAAAGAATGTTACACGTGAACGTATAAGTCGTAGGATCAGGGGGCGATAGCTGCGTTAGGCGGCGAAAATGACAGCAATGGCCGCTCCTGAGGCGGTATCTGCGCGAAATGACCGAAAATGAATTAAGTAAAGATCTGAACACGAGTATTCAATGTTCAAACAAATGCATGCACGAGTGCGTACTTTCATTTTATTGGCTGCATGAAATTACGTAATTTCTAGCGCACACTAGTAGCAGCTTGTCCGCCACGAGATGTTGCATGTCATGTCTATTAAATAAGTTTTATTGGCTAGGATTTTACATAAATCTAAAGTAATGATGCGGAATTCCATTTTAACAGGGATGCAGCGCATTTATTCGAGGTAAGCTCCATAATAAATTACAAGGAAAGCATTCATAAACTTGGAGTGCATAAATTTAAGCGATCATCTCCCTCGGAGTTGATGAAAGCGCTGCGTATCGATGCAGAACATAAATTATCCAATAAATGCTAAGGACATAATCCATATCAGCGTATCTATTTGGTCATTTTCTTTGAGGGTCATCAAAATGCAATGGAGGACTATTTACAAAAGGACACTACACTAACAGAAAATATTTGACTGTTCGGTAAACAGTGAAATCGAACATTCCCCTTGATATGTTAGGTACGTGACCGTTTTCAACTCCCCATCTACAAGTTCTCTCATAAGTAACGTCTTACTCTCTCAATGACGGCGGGCACGGCAAGCTTGTACCCTTGTCCAATCAATTACCCAGCTTTCAAGACTTCCTCAGCCATCTCCCTCATGTCATGTCCAAGCGAGAGCGTGTGAGCTGGGGCCTGCCACACCGCGTTCACTATACGGGACGCGATAACAGAGTTGTAACAAACAGTTCTCACAATGAAAACAAATTTTAAAAAACGACGAAACATTGACGAACATTTCATCTACACAGCCATCGTTCACAAAAGTCTCACCAAAACAAAGCTCGCATAAAATTAAACAGCATGAAAAAGTACACTGTCTCGTGATACGTAAAACTAAATCTCTGCGCTCAGCATGCGAAGATTCGTCCATAAAGCCTAGCTCCTGAAAAGGAAAGGTCGTTCCGCAAGCGGTACGTCTCAAGACCATCATGACGCACGACGCATGACGTTGGCTGAACCAGAGTGAACAGAAGGTTCTCTGTTCCGTGGCTGCGGCCCATCTGCGCAACGCGCCAAGCTCTAGACACGGGCTGTGCTAGACATGACACTAAGAACTCGCGCACACCTTGGCTTACGGCTAAAAAAATATGAAAATCTTGGCTGTGAATTGATTTCATCTTGAGCAATTGCACGAATGTACAGACGAGTCGAAATTTGTTAGTATTTGAATTGAAATATAAAAGGAATACACAGAGATTCAATCATCAAATGAAGAAAATCGAGGATTTGCATTTGATTTCTTAAGGTGAATAGTGAAAAGATCTGGAAAAATTATTGTTTCGCACAAGATGGGATCGCATTATGCAAAAAATAGGAATAAGTTACTTCCCTCACTTGGACACAAGTGGCAGCGACAAGCAAGCATTACGAGTATACCACATACATTTTATTTGGCATTTTGAGTTCAAGTGGTCCAACATCATTCAAGTTACCCTCGTGACCGAACGCTGACCGTAATTTTGCAGCTTAGTTACAGCTAGTGAAAGAAGGTCCCAGAAACAATTGGCATTAGCGCGAAAAGAAGAGTCAAAACTTTTTGCCATGAATAATAACGTGCATAACTTCTTTGAACCCATACCAAGCTATCAGAATAGGACTGGACAGTACCATACTGAACAAGAAAGGTAAGAAAATATACGGAGCGGTCGATATAAATCAGCTGGACATTTTACGACGTTATTGCAGCACCATGACGCGCTTATCGCACCGGAAGCTTCCCGACCTCAAACTTTTACGAGTGCGCCCTCGTGTCTTCGCATCTTGCCGCCGTTGAACCAGTCAAAGCTCTTATTAATTGCGAACATCTATCGCAGTGCCGTCATTATTGAGGCTTTATTTTAATCCATTCAATTACTTCAGGTATTAGTGGCGACTCCACTCGGGTATGGCGTGAGTTATGCCGCTTAGAGTGCAAGGCTTCTTGTTTACTATTTCAAATAGCATGCTTTTGTTGTAATCGTCTGAAGCATATGCACATCTACGACGCACTTCGATGTGACAGACAGTTGACAATCAAGATATTCATTCTTCGCAGTCTACGAATTTATCATGCAATTTACTATGAAAACTTTTTTCATCTGTCTTTATGTGGCTGGTTTACTTGCACCATACATCGTACGACTGGAAGGTTAAAAAAGTCGAGCATTTTCCATCCATCGTCCTTCTCGCGGTGATGATGCAAAGACACATGATGTAAACAGCGTAGGACCGTTTTTTGCCTGACTTCAGTCGCCAGCTGGAACATGAGCTTCCGCAGCACAGGTTTTTGACCGGGCTCGAGTGGCCTTGTGATTATAGGAGTGTGAGCACCTCCCGAAAAGCATCGAAGGCAAAGGTAAAATCACAATTTTTATATACCCACTCATATTGGAGCTCCACTTATTCTGAATTCACGCACGTTCTTAACAGAAAAACAAGGTCATAGCTGCGCGCGATGTAAGAAGATGTCTCCTCCTCTGCAGTGAGGGCACAGATCACGCACCGCAGGCACGACATCGGACACAATTTTTGTAGAGGTTTGTCAGCCTGCGCCGCCGGCAGTGCCACTTCAAATTACAAGTTCGGGGGCCCCGCAGTGACACAGCACACCCAGAAACCAGGGCACCGCAACTTTCAACAGCAGCAGAAATTGTTTAGGCTCTAATTTTCGTCGAGGAATTGTGGGGCGGAAAAGGTTGATGTATTCGTTCACCTAAAAATACACGAGCAAGGTCCGCAATTTACTGTTCTGAGAAACACGAATTAGAAATGAATCCTCTGGATCTCGGTACTAAAAAATGCAATTACTTGAATTTCCTTAGCTTTAGCCTTTCACATAGTTCCCCGACGCTGTGTAAAAGTTTAACTTTTGACCAATAACATTATGCATTGTCTGGACTAATTACATATTGAAATTTGAGGTATTCCATTCTAAAAATCCGCAAACATTAAAACTATATGAACAAAAATATTAAACCTAGACACAAGGTCCTTTCCCAGGAATAGTTATCCTTTTCTCAATGTATGTTTAAAAATACTTGACATTATTAGCTGTCGTTAGTAGCGGTTGTTTCTTCAGAACGTCGCAAGATTTGCGATACCAATGCTGTAAAAATTCTATATTCAGTTCGATTCATTCTACTAAACACTGTGACATAAAAATTTAATAATTCCCTAATCATGTAAAATTTACATACAGCCCGACCATTCATAATTAGCACAGACTGGTTAGACAGTTAACTTAATATTTTAGTAGACTGAAGTAGATTTAGTTCAATCGACAGAGCAAGAACTTCTTTGAAAGTTAAATAGATTATATGTTTGAGAATTATTCTTTTATGAAACATTATCTTTCTCTTATGTATATATGCACAGTCTTATTTGGGCCCACAATATAGAGTATATCTTGAATCTAGTTAACTATGTCATTTCTCAGTTGATTACTGTGTTCTGTGTAAATTACTTGTGGTAAATCGATGTATCAAATATTCCACATTTTGGGTAGAATTTACTTCAGTTCACTGACGTCAAAGTTGCACCAATTCAGCTTTTGAAAAATTCATTCTTCAAGTTTAAATCACCCAAGTCTACCTCTGCACATACTGGGTCTACACTCTACAGGAACGCTTGTTACGCACAGCCTGTTAAGATTCGTCGTAAACCTCAAAAATCGTAGTAAAGGGACTTACAAATACAACTTAGTGCTTCAAATAAGGTCGATGACGAAATTTCATTTTCAATTCATTATACCCAGCGTTGTGATATGATGAATTAAGTAAAAAATCCACGACATAAACTCAAAATAAAAATCCAAATCAAATGCCCGGACCTTTTCCTCGCCCGTGTAGAAGATGGTGGTCGAGGCATCACAGTTCAAAGAGAGAAATAAGAAGAACGACGTACACTCACAACGTTAAATCATTATTGCACCGTTATTTGACACCAACAGTAGCTCTACAAGGACTTTCTAAACTTAAAAAATGGACGTTCAACAAGGCTCGACCTTCGACCAAAAATCTCTCTTTCATTGGAGTGAATGCATGGGAAAATGAACTTCAGAAATTAAATTAGTTTCTCAATCTCCCTCGAAGAATCAGCTTTTGACCAATGGCAAATGCGTGATCAGAAAAATTTAATATTTAAATTTCATACAGTGATAAGATCAACACGAAAACTTAACTTCCCGAAAACAAACGACAATAAACACTTGACCAACGACGACATCATGCGTCGTCCTGAAGAATTAAAATATCTAAATTTCATGAAGTGGTGAGACCCAAACAGTTTGGCTTGGTTGTGGTAAATACATTTTACCATAACCTTCCTATTGACGTGAACCGAATTTTTCAGCAATACAAAACCAAGATTCGACAAAATACGTTAACAACCCCTCGTCATTATCAGGTCGCACTTGTCCCATCACCACCACGGACAGTGTTCTGACCTTGCTTAGCACAAAATTATCTTCGCGTGAGCTTGTTTGATAAACATAAGTGCTGTTGACAGCAGGTGCTCAATACTGTTAGTGCAGTCCGTATAGAGGCAAGACAAAAGATGCAGTCTTTTCAGGTATTTTTCAAATAGCATGGAATCATTGCAGTTCCTCGACAACACGCGTTGCATCATCAAAAACTGTCGCACGACCGAAACACGTAATTCACCACAGCTTCTTTCTCGTTTCAAATTAAGAACAGGCCATCACACCGGAATCACACACCATAATTGTTTCACAAAAGAAGCTGTGCTTTAATGGTACCCTTCATTAGCACGTGAACAGCGAATTTAGGAAGTAGAATGATTCTCTGCCACCAACCTTACAAAAAACGCAACACTGAATATGCAAGTTTCAGTATGGCGGGCGTCTAGAGATGAGACCAGCTCCAGCTGCAGTAGTAGTAGCACAGCTGCCTTCTGCTATTCAGAATAATCGGTCCCGCGAACAGAAATTTCATCAGAACAGCTGGCCTCACACAATGCCTCGTGCGGTCTTCTCTACACCCTTCGAACACAGTCACAGCTACAAGTTTCAGACCGAATAACACGGAAAATTGGCGCCTAAAAATTGTGCTCGCTCGCTGGGTAACAAACAAACGTCAGTGGAAATTTCAGAAGTTTTGTAGAAATTTCAGAGTAAGTAGGTTAAAACTTCACGGGGTTCTCGAAAATAGGCCACACACTCTTGCACAGAACTGAATGGAAAATGGAGGCATCCGCGCTCCGTCACAACCGCCTTCCTAATGCCGGCCGTCAGCAGCGGTTGAGCATCACAGCGAGAGCTTTGTCAGCAGCGGTCGAGACCGAGTCAGAAGAGAGCGAGCGAGGGGCTGTTGGTCGAGTGAAGGCGGTCAGCTGAACATATTCGGCATCAAAGCACCCAAAATAAAAATTGATAAGATAATCGCATCGATATACTGGCATGCAGCAAACGATAAGCAGAACAGTTTGCACGGCACACCGATATGCGGGCTGACGTGCACCAAGACTCCGATATAACGGCGATGTGCACGTAGAAACGAAACAACCGCTGCATCTAAATCTACCATCAAAACAATTCAAATCTACGTCACAAACTAAACCGTTACATGGTACAAAAGGTCCTCATTTTGAATTTTAAGTGCTAATTCACAAATTCTACTTTCTTAACCGAACTTCTTCGATCAGTCCACTCGAAAGTAACGTTTCGAATTCACTTAAATACGCAGTGTGTGCTCGCCCAAGCAATTTTACGCTGCTGTATGAAAAAACATCGTTTGAAATGTGTCAAAAGAAAGCATAAGAGTACGTGAAGATTTACTGAATTGAAGAGGCCTTGATATTTCATTCGCTTTCACGATTAGTAACCAGCCATAGTTTTGGAAGGAGCTGATGGCGAGCCGCGATGTGTAGAACTTTAGAGAGAATAAGACTGAATTCACTTCCGTGAATGTAGAGTTGCCAACCATATCGACAATCTGTGAGAGACAGAAAACTGTCCAAAGCTCAACGTATACACAGATGCTAAATTATTGAACTGGAATTGACGTAAATATTCATAACTTTAAATTTCAGCCAACTAACCGAAGTGACGTCACAAATCAATTGAATAGGCCAACCCCAACCGAGTTGGTTACATTGAATACCACATTGTGCGCCTCACTACAACTTCTCTACATTGCTTTACGAAACGTTTGCGCTAATCGTGAGGTACCCAGTGCTGACACGGCCCCAGTGCTGACACGGCCCCAGTGCTAACGCGGCCCCAGTGCTGACACGGCCCCAGTGCTGACACGGCCCCAGTGCTGACACGGCCCCAGTGCTGAGACAGCAACTTAGAGGTAATCCCTGTCAACTTCCAACGCTATCTACGTAACAAAATATAGATAGCCATCATATACTTATTCATACTCTAAAATGCAATGAATGCGACTCTCTGGATCCACACCTCATTTTAAAATGTTTTACACTGAACTATTTAGTTAAGTATAAGGTTAGTGCAATGTATCATTTATAGAAAACCAAATCTATGGGATCCATGTCGGAAATTAACGAAAAAAGTTTCAGTATCTAACTTAGAGGGCACAGGGAATATTTTACAAAACAAGACTCTGAACTTGTCTTACGTATGTTTCACAGCTGTGTTTCACCTAGGTAAAATTATGTGAGCTTATGCAGAAAAGTTTGTATCACTATGGTATAGGTTAAAGAGGGGTACAGGTCACCTGTAACAGAAAAGCGCATTAACAAAAAATAAAATAAATGCGTACTAGATGTACCAATCAAAAAATTTCTAATGAAAATCTGTTTTCATTCATTACATCAGTATTGAAGCACGGTTTCTACTTCTTCCTGCTAACCTTTAAATAAAATTTGAGATTGCATAAAATCTTGTGAAAATAGAACATGTAAATACCATCAACAGCAGTGATTTGACACTATGATCATAAAAAAAAAACAATCATAAACGTAATTGCATAGTTCGAAAGTTAGCCTGACAGAAAATTTACCAAAATCTCTAATCTATCATACATATAGAGTAAAGAGCTGTGTGCTGTGGGTCAAACAGTACTCTTCGCTACCCAAGCTAGTACAGCGAAGCGAGCCAAGGTAAGCTTCCTTATTCAATAATGAAGAATAAAACTCTTCTACCAGCAGCGTAGCAGGCCCCATCGGACGCGCTCTCAATATAGAGAAGAATTACTAGCCGTTCATATACGCACTCTGAGACTAGTAACGCTCCGACTAGCTACCTTTATTCCAAATGTGTAAATTCAATCGGAAATTGTTTTCCCATGCCTATCAAATGAACTTGTCTCGCCCAGAATTAAGCCTTGACAGATACCAGCCAGTCTTTTCCGGGCTTACTGCAGGGAATATCCGAATGGCTGTCAAGTTCTTAAGGTTCATTAGAGAAATAAGGCAGAACCCTCAGTACGAAATGTCATAATCTGCTTTCTTCATTGAATAATGATGGCAACAGACGTTCTCGACCCACAGCAATACAAGAGCGACTCAAATTCAATTCTTAAAAATGTAATACGCAACTAATGAGCCAACCGTAGAGCATAAGTATTTTTCTGGTATTATTTCGAGCGGGACCGAACAAGTGCTGTTGTTCAAGGGGGAGGTTTGTCCCTGCGGGTCGATGTGCTTTGTAATGTTCTTAAATGATAGGCAAAAATGGATACTAAAATCCTGAAATTCTTATTTAACAAAGGAATTTTCAGAGATTAATTGGAATTTTTAAATGTTAGTATGTTGTCTCGGTACACCTGTATGTTTTAAACTGGAAAATCTTCGATTTGCATAATTTTAAAAAGTTGAGCACGTGAAACCTACATCGCAATTCCAATCATGGATTCCATAATCTAACTGACGTAAATTGTGATTACGACGAGAGTTGCATTTTGATTGCTAAGAGGAGTTCGGTAACAAACAAATTAAAGCAGTTGAATTCGGTGTCCACATCCGACTTCATAAGCCTATGACATTACATTAACTTAGAGAGTTATCAGACAGCGAGGGGAGGCAGCTTAGAATAATAATGTGGCAAGGCGTACGGCATCAAAAAAATATAATTCGATTTTCCTCTACTGTGCACAAATAAATATCCGTCGTTCATAGATGAGATGGAAAATTTACAATACTTGAGAAATTCGACATCATCTGAAATTCCAGTGCATGCTATGCACATCCCAGTCAAAAATATCACTCTGCATTGGGGCCGGTAGCTGGTGACCACCTCCGTAATCGCGGTGGTTGGAAACCGCGTGGTGGCGGAGCACGAATGTCCAATTTGGAGCAGACATCATTTGAGCAGCCTCTGCGCCGCCAAGGCGCTGACAAGCTGATCTCCACCGAGAACTCCTGCTCTGGCCTGCCAAAAGTTGTGGCCACATAGGCCTGGCGGCGCTGCCCTGTGCAGTCTCTGCGCCGTGCGGTTCTATATATACATAGATACTATACACGACAGAGAATGAGCGTGAATTTTCACGGTCGAGCGCAATTCCAGGGAGCGCCTGGCCGGCCTACCCTTGAATTATTGCACCTATCAGACGTGTGGCGGGCCGTAACGCCGTGATCACCCGCGATAGAAGGCGCAATTTTTAACTGGGATGTACAGGGAAGAGGAATATGGGTAAATGTATTTTCATAATCAGGTTTCAGTTGACACAGCAACAATTACATTACATGAGTTTAAGAAATAGATGTTAATAAAAAGGTAATTTATGAACGAGAAAAGAAAATGCGATTTCCGAACAAAGTGAAATTCAGGAAAAACAAAAGTACGAAAGCATTTTTTGCACCGATTTTTAGTTACTCAACCTTAGTTGAATAGCTATGTCGTCTCAGAGCAATCTTTCAGTAGTCATTCCCTATTCAATGCAACAACCAGTTTCAATTCACTCATATTTTTAAATCACACCCAAATTATCGATATGCAACTCTTAACAATTAGTCATCTTTTCTTATTGTTAACAAAAACGTCTTATTGGAATTCACAATCACGTGGCAATTGACCAGGCTATTCAGGAACGCATAAGCAGTTTAAACAGGTGTGCAGAACAACTTTCGCCGAATGCTTCGAACCATCCTGTTGTTTAGTACATCACAAGTCCAAGTCCTCCGTGGAAACGCAAAGGTTTCCTTCTGAAGTGCCTCTATGGGCAGCCAAGTTTAATGACTTTCCTATGGTACGTTTATAATAAAAGAAATGGAGAAGAAGCAGCTAAAAAATATTTTATTTGAACGTTTCGAGCCCATGCATAAGCTCATGTATAACAATCTATGAAAAGCACTGAGATTGATTATTAGTTAATTTAAAGCTCCCTATCCCCATGCAATGTGATCCAAAGCGAGCGAAGAGAAGAAGGGACCATTTAGTGCGGACTGTAGAAAACGTGGAATCTTTACACACGTTTGTTCCCACACCGGATTCCCTGCGAATACCAACAGCCAGTTAATAAGAAAGAAGAGGAAGAAAAACAGAAAGAAAGGCACACCTTCAGAATTGAATTCGGAAAAATATAATATTTTCCAGGGCTAATCTTGAACATGAATTAGGGCCAGTTCATTGAGTGCGGGTATGCATCTTGAGCAAGAACAGGACTTATGCATATGAGACACGTGTCATCATTGAATATTTTATGAAGATTGCAGCACATGTCACGAGTTAGGACATTATCCACCTGTCTGTCATTCACATGCATGCAGATAGCAGACCTTGAACACACCTGGGAGCTGATCACAATACATGTACGATCTCTTCACCTAACGCTTGCTGCCGTACAGTACGCTTAACTGATCCGTTACGGTTAGCAGAACAAAACATACGAACATATCGAGCTGATTTTTAGAATTAGGCGTCTATGAAACTCGGAAACGTACCAGTTTTATCTGGAATTGCATCCTTATGAGACACCTAAAGGGAAGAGTTCGCCGTGATCAGCCGACTGATCTGCAACAACTCGAGGCATCCTCCAAGGCAGAGAGGCGGCCAATTGGAGCAGCACTCGCTAGAGCCGTTGTAAACAGCCTCAGCACATGAAAAATATTACCTTCAAAAAAATAATTAAAATAAAGCTTGTAGGTCTCAGGATTTTGTTGCTTTTCAGTTTTTCAAAATCCTTAGATCATTTCAGAAGTTATTACAGATTCTTTTCGGTTCCATCATAACAAATAACCCTTAACAACATACATGTTAAAGGATGCTACCGTGACGACTTAGCACGACTGTTATTATTGCATGAAGCATTCCCAGTGCGTGATAAATTTCTTCAAAAATAAAGCTGCTACCAAGAGCGTGGCCCCTATCGCAATGGTCTGGCTCTAAGCGCCGTGAATAACAGCCTTTGATGAGTTTTATTCACTTCGAGTGACAGATTCCGCAGTTGAAAAAACGGCACAGTCACTCAGGACTGATACGCGTAGGTGCTACTCAATCCTTTACAACTCCACACCATAACGCGATCGTGTTCTCCTCCAACGGGGAATCAACCGCACCAACAGTTGGCTACTGAAATAACTTATGCACGGCATCAACGAGAAATTTATCCACTGAATTTAAATATTAATAACATTACGTATTTATGATTCCGCACAATAGTTCCATTCTGAATATTTAGTTTTTATACCTCCAAATGCAGTTCAATAAACACCAAGCTGCATTAACAATAAAATCAGTGGATACATTTTTCAGGGACACCCTGGGTGATCATGAAGTAAAACAATTTAAGTTATATTATTGGTGAGTTTAACCCTTTCACTCCCGTTGGGACAATAGGAAATATCAGGCTCGCTTGCATAACAAGTGATATGAAATTCATTGCGCCACTGATGAAAGCGGGATCTAATTGGCTGAGAGTTCACACGAGGCCGCAAGTAACTGGCGAAGCGTATTACCATGACCTAACCGTATTGCCATGACCTAACCGTATTGCCATGGCCTAACCGTATTGCCATGACCTATCCTATTCCTCCTGAGGGTTGGGAGTATTAGGCCGGTGCAAAATTTATTTCAGCAACGTTGTCGAAACAAATCGGGGCCGATCAAGAAAATAATCTGGAAAAATACCGAAAAGCACAAGCCTTTCGATGAATATTCGAGGCTCGGTTCAAGACTTGATTTTTGCTGGCAAGTGTTCATTTCATACATCGTACCACAGTCACTGAAGATTCAACATCGTTGGATGTAACTCGAAGAGATTTCAAAGTAAACGCATGAATAGTAGGCAAACAAAATGACGGTCTTAAAAACTTCTCAGCTTCAATATTTCATTAAATTTAGTAACTGTAAATTAGACCTCCTTCGTTTCGCCATTCTCTTAACAGCAAGGAAAAATATATTGAACGAAAAGTTTGTCAGAAAGAGATTATAAAAAAGGAAATGGAAACGAGCAATATAAATTTTTACTAATAACTTTAAAGTAACTCTAAAAAGAATTTAAAGGCACCGCAATCGTGGAGTTAATTATACCAGAAGCCCCATAAAAAAGAAGCTGAAGGTCAAAATACTTCGTCCTGAAGTTCAGAACACTTTAAATGCCCTGTCACGACTACGCAGATCTCCCATTCTCGAAGCTGAACACATAAACGGTGTTTGTAAGCAACCGGTGAGGCTCATTTGAGAACATACCCAAATGAATGAGAATTACATGCACCAACTCCTGAATGAAGAGCGACTTATGCACACGACCTTTAATCTGATGATGGAGCCGCTTTTACAATGACGCTGACGTCATCACTGACGAGTCATGGCCGTCAAAAATTCCAAGTTCAAACCCGCAAGCATGTAAATTAGGGCACAAAACGTACGTGCCATTGCAGAGAACAAACATTTGTCAACTATGGGGAAAATCATCGCAGTATTAAGTAACTATTAACTCTATAGGTGCGTCCTGGTGTGGCTCTTGAGTCGCACGTAAGTTAAACTTTTTCATCACTTTAACATTGCTTTAACAAGCTTCAATTCACCAATCTACATCTGGTAGCAAACACGACTCGCAAAACACCTGTTGCTAACTAGTCGACCCAATCATAATTTTTTTGTTCACTAACATATTCATTCAAACACGAAAATACATAATTAAAAAAAAGATTAGTTTACAGCGATGAGTAAATTCAATGCGTGAAAACTTAAATGTGGAAGCAGACGAGCGTAATTCGAAAACGGTATCCGAAAAGTTAGATGCAGACGACAGAGCGCGCGTGCTGGGGGAGAGCTGAGCTGAAAGCCAAAAATAAATCATTCAGACCAGGCAGAACATTCCCTAGCGAGGAAACGCTAGTGTATAGGTCGTCTGCACGCACCTACAACATAATTTCGGCTTCAAAACATAATTTGGTCCCAAGTGCAGAACGGGTCGATGTTAACACTTTAAGCGCGACGTGTCCACATGTGGTCACGCGATCATCTAACCTAACCTAACGTAACCAAAGGGCCAACACATAGGAATACAAATTTGTAAGTGTTCATGAAATTTGTGTTCATTATTTGAATAAGCTAGTTTAGATTAGAAGGAAAATGAATAGCCTAACCAAATTTGTGAAAACAAAATCCTTCATTTTTACATCCGCAACGGAAATAATTGCCAACATGAAATTTTACCTGTGTGGAGAACCGCACTTAAAGTGTTAAGGTACCTTTTGAACAAAATAAGAGCCAGATTGTCAATAGTATTCATTCATAATGTTGAAAGATTTGATGCTGTCCCAATGCTTGTCCGACATACATAATTGGTATTGGCTGCGTACCCATGATACAAAGGTTAGCTCAGGAGTCTTGATACTAATTTGTGTGCAATATTACCTAACCTAGCCCTCGCCTGCCTTAATCATGGTTACGAAGCCAAAAGTAATTACGCGACCCCACACGGGAGGAGCACAGAGGTCGCACCGTAGCAGGTACTTTCCAAGGGGGACGACGAGCTGATGAGGCAGGGTAGAAGACCACGGGAAACGCGTTATGGGCGGGGGAATTGTCAGTGGTGGGAATTGCCAATGGAGGGACTTGCCAATGAAGGGAATTGTCAACGAAGGGACTTGTCAATGGAGGGAATTGCCAATGAAGGGACTTGTCAATGGAGCGAATTATTAATATGATTGAGGGGGATAGCATTAAGGCGGACACTAATGAGGGGAAGCAGCAATGACAAGAATACTTGCGACACCGCAAAGCTTCCCCGACTAACAAATAAGTCCGAACAGAAGAGACAAAATCATTCAATCTACATCGTAACAATTTCTCATTCACATTCGCAGAGCAGCCTCGGCCTACATCTCTCAAGGTGAGCAACATCACAACAATCTGAATACCTAACCCAATTCAAAGGAAATGTACAAGCATCTCAGGCCAATACGTTCACAAGACGCATGCCAGGGAATTCTCAAATGCACAAATTTAGAGGTTAGGGTCACAAAAGTACAATTCTATCAAAATACTATTACAAAATACTCGTAAATAACACAAATACAATTCCGCTTACAGTATACTTCACAGGAATTGAAAAAGAACTTACTGAACTTTTATGAGGTAACTTTATGAATTTTTAGGGTAATAACTGATGAAGGAACAGTTTACCAATCACGAGAACAATAAGGAAATGAAAAATGACTCTGAACAACTGAAACCTTGACACGGAATAAACCAGGAATTGAACTCGTATTACAACCCAGTTATTAAAATAGCATTAGAGATAAGCGTACTTCAAATGCTGGCAAATCATCATATTCAAACAGCGCTCTTTAAAAATTCGAAAGCATTACCATTCGATTGTGGGTCTTCAGTACACTTCCACATCCAGTCCTTATGAACTCACGAAATCGCGAACGTCCGTTTTCGCTGATGATATTTTTAGAAAATATTCTGTCGTTGCTTCAGCTAATACCTCAACTGGGAGTGCTGTTGCATTTAATGTACATATTTCACGAGGGAGCGATTGTGAACGAGAGGTTACGCGAAGTCAACTTTGGTGAAGTCCAAGTGAAGTGAAATGATGGAAAACGTCCAATGATGCAACGAAAGAAACAAAGCATTTGAATGACGTATATTGTGATTACCCAAGTTGGCGCGCTATAGACAAAGCTATGTTCCGTATTGACACCTGATACAACCTTGTGGCACATCCCATCCGCAAGCTCTAGGTGTTGCTTCCTGACTGATTTCATTATGTACTGACCTAGTTAACACTGAATTTTTCCCAAAGAAAACGAGCCCAGATGATTGAAATATTTCTTTCCGACCCTCCTGGAGACAGATTCCCTCAATACTTGGCGTCACTTCGGCACCTGACAACGACGGTCGTATGCATTATTGACGAAGCGACGCGTCACCGTCCCCAAGCCCTCTACCTCCTAGCGGGAAATGCCAGCTTCCCGCTAGGCGAGCGTTGACGGTAATATTGCGATTTTCCCTTATATGCCTCAGGAGTAGTCCGGCGACCACGTAGTCCACCACTGGTGTGCCGCTCAATTAGGAACAACGCGTTTGATCTTCCTTTCCCAAGCACAGAATTTGTACCTCGTTTTAGATACTTTTATTTTACAGTATAATAACAAGAATATGCTTTGAAAGTCTTCAGTATTGTATGCTACATCAAAATTTCTGAACTTGTTTGAACCCTATGAGGGCAGGGCCATTGCCATTCCTGAAACACGTAAGTAATACAGAGAAACTTCGTAGTTCACCATCCTTGGCTCTACCTATCCTGAGAACCCGCCACACAATTTTGGAAACCTTGCTCCGTAATGCGTATACTGACCTGGAAACTCGCCCGTATCGCCAGCATAAAGCTGTTTCTGTCTTGGTAGTTTTTCAAGCGAGCACTCGTGAATTTTGCACACTATCCCTATTCTTATCGTGGTAACAACAATAATAAAGAAAGGCTCTCTTTATATAGCAGCTCTTTTAATGAGCCTTTCTTAGTTTAAGTTTAGCGACGTTAGAGTGAGCTCAATTCATCGGTGTAGAGACAAAGAAGATTGAAGACTCCCAGTATCTTACGAGGGCATCACGACGACTCTTCATCAGGACAGAAATAAGTATAGTTGTAATTTCTACATTGCACTTGGCACATTCATAGCGGATTGTATGGATTAATATCAATTAATCATTATTACTATTACTCATTTAATTCGTACACATAACGCGGGTTATTATCTGAAAACTCATCAAAACAATATTCTCATCAGCAGCGATGATTATTTACCTACGGAGTACCACTCGCGGCAAAGACGTGAATAGGAGGCGGATTTGCTTGAATGTTCGATGATGCGTACATGAACTCGGAAACTTTTACCCGAATTCAATAATATTTACCTCAGACCAGAAACACCCCAATCCATTAAAATGTATCTCAACCCAAAAATATTTATCTCGATCCCCCAAGGAGACCTGAGCCCTAAAAAGTTTACGTCAATCTATTAAAATTTATCTGAATCCACTCAGATTAACCCAGTCCTCAAACATTTATCTCGATTTTCTTGAGATTTGCGTCAATCCACTATGATTTACCCCACTCCACTTTGACCGCAGTACGGAGAGATAAAAACACGTATTGAATTCAAGTAATGTATGAAACCGTTTCAAAGAAGAATAATAGTAAATATTCCTAGCCAGGAATGCATTCTTTGGCAACTGAGAGCTGCATGACCAACTTGACTTTTCTTCGTTTCTCAGTTTTGGAATCAACGAAGACTGTGCTCGATCTCACCATAGTCATTACTTACTACGGACACAAAAGCAAGCATTCGACATTTTGAAGTTACAAAAAAATTCTTACCATTAGCGCGGTTGTTGCTATTGAGACCTCAGTCAAATTTTCTGCTGACTTTTATAGTTTATTAAAATTTGCACTTACCTTACGATACGCTGGAGGGATTTTAGCCAGAGTATTTCTCACCTGGAAGAGAAAAGCCGAGTATTAGTGATATTAAATAGAAAAATCGGTATTAAAGAAAAATAGAAGTTTATGAAGAGGAGTTGTTCAACGAAACGAGATGTTCCGCTTAAATTAACGACGAAAAATTTGACGTACAAAGATTTGTGAAAAACTTTTGTTGAAATTCACGTAAGAACCGACATTAGGCTATTGCAGGGGTCGCTGATGAGCCGTATAGAAATTTCCATAAAAATTCTTAAAAGTTTCATCAAGCCTCCTCGAACTGACCCTGCCTCTAAGCACTCGAAAACGTGGCATGAAAGTTATGAAATACAAAAACCAAAATTTCAAAGTCATATCCGTTTTTTTATATTTTTAAACGTTTCATTAGACCAGTACTTGCTTGCTCCGTATCGCAAGCCATGACATACTTTCCTTCTTTCCGCGGTCCTGGATTGAATCCCGAGGGCGGAGTGATTCCCCTGATATAGAAAGTTTAAACACAATGCTCCAGTACAAGGGAGCCCCGCCAGCGTAGTCTGGACCGAGGTTCCTGAACTGTAGATCCAAAGTTGCGTTTCTGCTACAGACCCACATCTCAAGACACCCTGCACATCTCAGTAAAAGCAACTGCTCTGTCAGGAGAGCACCCAGTGTCTTGTGCAGAAATCAGAGAAACCTTTCAGGTCTCCTGAAATATTCATGTGTCACAGATTTTTTTTCGACAAGTCAAGCGGGATGTATTTGTGTCAGAAACACATTAACATGGTTAATTAAATCGGACACTCTTCAGAATTTTTAATTTAATGTGAGGGCTAAATAAATGGATTGTAATTCACATCGAGAACCGTAAAAATCTGAATATTCTTCTTCAAATGTGAATGGGAATCATCCAAAAATGGCAATCGCTGACGCTTCACAATCTTCTCAGGTTCAAAAAACTTAAAATTGACGATTCTCTGTTTTACAAAGTACCCCAATAAATTAGTTTTCTTTGAAAACATATTAGTTTTCTACCTTACATTCAGGGCAGTCTGCAGAAAATTGGCAACACTCAACGCTCTCCGCACTTTGATCGTACGTATACTATTGTAAACGATGATTATACTATCAACCTCTGGTCATATAAAAAGACAGCATGAGAGAAAAACTTATTTCCGACTGAAAAAATCCGAACATTTGCCGGTATTCGAGTTTTGAAGTGAAAGAAGAGAGGAGCGGGGACTTGATAATACAGAAACGAAGAACACTTTTCCCAAGTAATTTTGATTGGAATGAAGAATAATTCGGGTGTTATCTAAGCCCAGTTCAGCGTGTAAGACTTTGAGCAAGTGAAAAAACGAACGGATTCAGGATAGTGATGAAATAATTGAAAATACATCCCCTCAAATGCGATACAGGCATACAAGCACATCACGATGTTACAGTACTATTGGGTCGACACCCCGCACTTCAAAATCTTCCATAAATCGATCACTTATGAATGATTTACTTTCAAAGTTCAGAGGGACTCCGTTTTGCAGTCTCCTATATACGCCTTCAAATTTTTATTGGTACGTACCAATCAGACTGTCAGGACATACATAAGGTACGCTTATTAATCCTGGTTATTATGACGTCATTACAAAGTCTACTCGTGGTCCCCACGTCACTGTTCTAATGGTAAATAATTTTGCATCGAGGCCATTTGTTTGTGGAAGATGTCTCCATGTTGGTCATGAGGGCAGGGATGCAGAACATTCGACGAGTACAGGGTCCCGACACAGGTGGCATGTATGTGCCCGACGATTATAGGCTGCAGTAATTTCTAACAAATTAGTCTACAAATTAAAATCACAGGCGTCCGTATTCTCAATAGTATGAAGGAAATTCATAAAATTTGTACACAAGCAAAAATTAAACTCATTTCATTGATGTGTAATTTTAGAGTACTATCAATATAGTTTGCAATAACAATGAAAATTATCGACCTTGAAATAGACCCTTGGAAGTAAGTAAATATGTTTAAACGTAGTGATAGTTCATATAACTCACTGAATGAAACATGGAACACATGATCATTTCTCTAGTAGCACTGTGTGCAAGTACTTCATGATTTTTCCTCAACGAAATCAAGTAACACAAAATGACAGTTGCAGGAACACAAAATGACAATTGCGAAAACGTTCAACATCGAATTCTACAACGGTGAATAGATTATTTTTTCAGGAATCAACTACGAGACCTTCGCCACGGCGCCTCTGTTGCTGCCGTGAACTACAGCCACAAACCTTCGCCACGTGAATATAAAAATTGCGAATATAATTACGATCGTCATCTTTCACTGTGAACTTCTATTTCTCAGTGTGACGATAAAACCCGTGAGAGAAAATTTCGTGGCTTTGCATGAAAGAAAACACCTGCCCAGTCTCGAACTAATCAATGCATTAATTTGGGCATCACATAAGCAGCAATTTATGAACAAAACCAATCGGATACTTAAATTTAAAACAGATTTTTGAAGTAAAATTGAATCACCAACTAAAGTTACTTCTTACCTGTTCTTCGGAGCCAGATTTTAAATATGTCCAAGTCGTTTCTATATCTTTCGAGAAGTCGCTGAAATTTCCGTTCTTCTCACGAGAAGAGCTTCCTCCACAAAGATTTAATTTCATTCGATCCTTGTCTTTTCTAGAGCCGACGTGCCAGGTAGAATACCATCTCGCTGGGCTTCTATACCACGTACGAGAATGCTGAATTCGAGACTTCAAACCTACCAGAAGAGTTTTTTTATCAGCCGCAGAATTTTCTTCGTTCTGATCGATTTCATTAACCACTCCATGATTTGATTTATCGATTACCGTAAAGCTGTTTAAACTGAAACTATCCCAACTGTTATCTGAATTTTTATCTGATTGGATAAAGTTTGGGAAGATATTTCGCCTCGCTTTGCATTTACGCTCAGGACTCGAGGTGGCGCTTCTCACGCGAAATGTTTTAACGGAGCTGCCATTTCCTTCAGAAGACACAGGAGTAACAAACTTGGGGTTCCTAATGATGGTGTTGACTGAAGCTGCTGACCAAATACTGCCAATGCTGGGAGTAGATACGTTTGCGTTCGTCGGAGTCAGTAGGACAGATTCGGACGACTCGTTCAAAATGGACGAGGACATTGGGGAAAATGCAGAATTATCAGGATCCCTGGGGAGGGATTTGCACTCAGGTCGAGTGGTGAATGTTGCGCACTCGTTAGGAGAAGACGACTTTGTTTGGCATGTGTCTGAAGAAATCGATTGTAGGGACTCTGAGAGCTTAATGCCGTCGGAATCTGGAATTTTCTTGAATGCCATTCGTCCATAACAAGGGTTTGATATATTCGTCAAGGAGTTGACTCTTAAGGCGTTTCCTAAGTGTGACTGAGGTAAGTGATGACGCGAATCTAAAGGATCCGAGGCACATCTACGTACGCCACAAAGACCATGTTTTGAAAAATTGCAATGCGCAGCTATACTGATCGGCACGAACGTCCGCTCAGATGTGGAAGTGGAGTAATGTGGCCCCAATGCAATGCTGTTTTTCACTTCAAGTTCTATCGCATCTTCGGGAAGCACAGTTTCGGGAGTTAATGATAAGGGCGTGGTTATCCACGGAATATTGGCATAATGAGGAAAGTCTTTCACTAGTTTAGAAGGAGTAAAATGTGTTCTTTCTTGAATGTCACGAGTTCTAGCTGTGGGTTTAAATTTTGATATTTCTTCGGACGATGATTCTTCCCGTTTCTGAAGACCACCTTCGTCAACATTTCCATTCCTTGAAAATGTAGCAAGGAGAGTTTCATCAAAACCAATTTCAAGCTCCTCATCAATAGTATGTTCCTCATGAATAATCGCCGTCGTTTTAAATTTCATAACTTTGTTGCACTCGCAGTCAAGGCTCAAATCTGAACGAGCAGCTGGAATGAGGGGCAATGACACTGACTCTTGGGTGAAATTTTCAACCGATTGATTATCCATTTCTTTTCGGAGGATTTCAGGTGTTTTCCAGCTCGGGGCCTTCAATCTTTGCTTCCTAAGAGACCGTGGAGTGAACTTGATCGCAGCCAGCGGTGACCGCAGTGAGGAAAAGACAGTCCTGGGAGCCGGCACTGGCGTCCATGGCCGAGCCTTGCTACAGGATGTCACGTCACTCAACTTAGAGTCTGGTTCCACGCGAATTTCGTCGGTTTCTGAAGTGCTCGCTAGTGTTGCTTGTTTGAAGAGTTTCGGATATCCGTTGCTTACATTGACGTAGGTGTGCTCTGCGACCTTGGAGGCCATTAATCTCTGAGACACTGTTGGTTCATTTGAGTGAAATACAGGTTTGGTGTTTTCGATGGAGCTCGCGGTGTCCTTTGGGTGCAACCAGCTGAGGAATGGTGACGGCAAAATGCTCGTTGTAAATCTTCGCAATTTACTCCTCTTTTCTTTAGCTGTCGGTTTTGCAGTAAATTTTATGGATTCCGCCGTTTGACAGACGGTATCTTCGCTATCTTTTTCACAAAGATTCGGATTATTTTCGCTAGTGTCTTCTTCCTCCGGGCTTGGAAATATACATTCGTAATGTTTTCGAGCGTGTTCTGAAATAGGTGTAATGTCGTTCTTGGAATTATGAGATTTTAAAGTATCATTAATAGAAACGGAAAGCACTTTAGAGTTTTTAGCGGCTGGGAATATTCGGCTAAGTTCATGCATTGATTTATCAGAGGAAGTGGGCTCTTCTACAGTGTGAACAAATCTTCTCCTTGATCCATGAGGTACAGAATCGCTAGAATTAGTGGACAGAGACAAAGACCTTTGCACTGGTTTGCTTCTTGACCTAGATACTTTGCTGTACGACAGCAGCATTTTGTCGTTATTTTCTGTTGTGTAAGTACATGTCTCAGATGAGCCATGATTCAAGCCTTCATTCGGAGTTTCGAGATTGTTAGGGCTGTGTCTAAGAACAGGCGCCACGGTGGGTAACGAGTTAGGTTCACGTCCAAATTCACTTACTTCAGGAACACCATTTACAGTCGTAGTCCCTCGAGAGAAGTCAAAGTTGGCAACGGGATAATGCAAGCCAAACCTACTATGGATGACAGGAGGATTACTTCTCGACTCCTTCAGACTTCTCTTCGTAAATGGATAATCTTCGAGAGAGAGGCGAGGATCAACAAGGTACGCCGTTCCAAAAAGAACGCCCAATTTGTCAACTCCTTGAGAGTTAAATGGATACATTTTCCGTCGCGGTCTATCGTATGGTTTAGTTCTGTAAAATGACTGGCGACAGTAAACCTTCTTGCTAAGGGCTTTCAGTTGATTTTTCTTCTCTCGACGATACGTCCTACAATTTTGAAACGATATTTTCGTAGTCGGAGGTGACGAAACTTTGAGGAAACAATTACAGACGCTATGGACTCCAGATGAAATCAGGGATATCCCTTTACAAAACCCACAATTTTTGTAATCGTTGGGAGATTGTGGCTTGTGATGACAAAACGGTAAATTCTTCGACGGCACAGGCGCAGTTGATGGAGAAAAATGAACTTCCAAAAACTGCTCGTCAGTGGCCTGGGCGTTCAACACGACACTTTTCATCGCTACCACAGGCCGGTAATTCACGAGACGGTATTGTCCGTTGGATGCCTAGTTCTAGCGACCCTTCAACGAAAACAAACCGAGATAAAATAGACCTAAAAATTAAAAAATATCAGTCAGTGAACATTTAAGAGTTTGTGTTCTAAAAGTATCTTCAACGCACAGCACTGTATCCTGGAAAGATGAGCACCCATAATCTAAGTTTTACTTTAATTTCACTATCGTTTTAAATCACTTGAAATTCGCTTCAGCTAAAGAAAAATCTTAGCAACTATTTCTGCTAAATTGAGACAATCATCGCTACGAAACTCTCAAGATTCAAAAGAACCCCACAAGGAAGCACAATATTAGGGTCAAGATTGACACCGCGCAGCCAGTGTATGTTTCGCAAAAAAAAAACAGAAGTACTGAACAGGCACAGAGTTAAAATAAGGAGAATAGCAGAGAGATAGGGAGAAGCAAAGATGGATTCTAAAAAATATAAGGTAGAATAACAGTAAAACCCAACCTGCTCTTGCAGCAAGTATAAAAGACTCGGTTTTAAGTGTGCAGGAATACCATTGAGGAATGTATGATAAAATTCTCACGGTGGCCTAAAAAATGTATACACTGTTTTGAATGTTTATTACTCCTTTGTAACGTAAGTGCAAACTCTTATTCGTATCAGTTTCTTCGGAATTAAAATTCCTATTCAGTTCAGTTGTAAAATATTATTTTGATACAGATTTTAGTTATCGCACAATATGCACCATAGTAAACCCAATCAATTTGAAACTTGCACGGAGAAATAGAAATATTCCTTCTACAATAAAAAAAAATTCAAGCCTATCTTGAAATATGGTAAACCTATTCTAACGATTCTCTGAATTGTTGATCGAGATAGGTTTGTTTGGCAGCGGGTTGAAAGAGAAGGGGTTTCTTCCATTTTTGTCGGACCATTTGGATATTTTCTTCAGCTCGTGCAGTTCTTAGTCCACCAGAATTTCCCTTATTCCTGTTCAGAATAGTATCATAAGCTTGCCACTCGTCAGTATTCTTTTTTACGGCCAACTTGGTCACAGTTTGTCCATCAAAGGAAAGTTGAAACCTTCTTACAACTTGCGATGTTTTTGTTCGAAGAATGTTTCCAAAACGAAAGACCGTTGTTCCCTCGTTAGCTGCAGGCCAAAAATTCGGAGTTAATTTGATTTGCTCCCGATGAAAAATATTCATGAAATGAAAGGATTAATCAGATTAAAAACCTGTCCGGTTGTAGCTATGATACTCCATAAAATTTTTTGCTTTTAATATGAGTCTCCAAAGATTTTTGAACTAAGGTCAACGAAAGAGTAGTAATTGCTCAAGACTTATAGATTTTTTTGCCACACTGTATAACACTGCCGCACACCTAGCGCCGCTAACGGGAATGTTCCGCGACGAGTCCTCTAATGCTACACTTTAGGGCAGTCCTCTTTACTGCCATTCGTACTGTACAGTATTGTACGTGAATAAAGAATAACTTACATAATTCAGTTGTTAAATAATACATGTGCACCATAGCATCGACACTCACGAGCGTTATTTAATGATACAAACAATGTATGCAAAACTACGGTCAAAAAAGTAATATTCACGACACTTAATAAGGCGTTTAACAATCCCACGTCAACAACTTCATCCATTAACTCAATTGTTAATATAAATTTTTCTTCTTTGATCTTTTTCCAACGCTTGGTAAAACTGGCGCACGGCAATTCGCATAAAGCAGCAGGAAAACAACGATTAGGATTTGACCGTACCGAGTCATCAGCTGCAACAAACACTTTTTGTTTTCAATGACACTCGCATAACACAATCGCATCGCAGGCAACGCGGTGCTGCATGCCGAGCACCAGGCCGCACAGAGCGTTCGTTCACTGCGCCCTGCGAGAAGTAAGCACTAGAACACACACAAGGACCTCTTTGGGTATCGCTGAGGCGCAGCGAGGGCTGTTTCAGCTGCTCTGTAGAAGCATTATTTCAACTGCACTCACGGCTCGAAATGCTTTTCGGATACTCTACTTCCCGTTGTCATTTAACCACGATTTTTTAACAACACTATGGTCGCTACTAAGAGTCCCTATTGCATTTGGTTGAGATTGTAACGCACAGCGAGGTAGCGTGAAGGAACGCGGTACGCAGTTTTAAAAGAAATGAAACTAATGTGGGTTTTCAGAATCAGGGCAAATAAGTCAGTGAGTACTTGGAACGCTCGCAAAAGTCTAAGTTAGGCACAGAGTGAAAGGAAAAAACGTATCAACATATTTCCAGGAAAAATATTTGGATGCATATATATCGTATAAAAAAGAACTACTACAATCTCTTTTCACTTCAAAAAACATAAATTTCAAAATACTACAGAATGTATTTCTACATTGGTTAAATTAATACGCAATACGTCATAAAGAAGCATTGTTCCTTAAGTTGCCAAGCCCATTCTTTGTTCGGGAACTTTCATCGTACAAAAATGTGTTGGTTATTTTTCAACGTAGATTTAAATTTAATTATATAGCTCACTAAAAAGTCATATGCTTCATCATTGAAAATTATGTTTCGATCACAGACCCAAAGAACATTTACACAGAGAAGAAAACGAAAATCTTACTGTGGATACAAAGGAGTTCGTGGAAATGCTGTAATACAGGGATGAAGCGATGTTCTTTAATTGTCTCTGACAGCCACACACTCATTTCACGTGAAAAATATGAACGGGAGACAGGATTAAAGAAACACGGACGGTCGTAAATACGTCGTACCTGAGATTCACACACAAGAGAACGAGCAATTTTCTCCCCCTTTAATATAAGAAGACTGGCAAGAGAAGAATGGCAAGCTCCAGAAAGAGAGGCTTAGTGACTCTCAGTTTTACCTAATACGATTAATTACTTCAACTTGTTACCTTACGTAAAGTCTTACACTGTCACTCGCGTTTGAAAGAGCACACGCATGAAACGCATTCGGAAAACATTACATCTTCGTTGAAGGCCCGAACCACGCATGCATCGTCTAAATTTGAAAAACAGATCCGGTGAATTTGAAGTCCGGAAAAGGTGTGGTGCGTGAGTTCCACCTGTTCTCGTAAAGTTTCCAAAGTCGTTGCTGCACGAAAGCCGTCAGCGCGCCGCAACAGGTGCCGCTTTTCCGGCTGTTACGACGATGCACGGCGACCCGCACAGAAGGGCGCTTTGTCTATTTAAACGCGAACGCGATGGCGATGCAATTACGCCCGATTAATGTCATGCAGAGAAAGAGCTTTATTGCGAGTTAGGGCGGGCTTTTTGTTTGGCGGCCGAGACAAAATTACTGCAGCTATTGTGTAGCTGAGCTGTCGAGATTGGAACGCTATTTCAATGCATGTTGTTTGCATTACCGAGAGAGACTGGTTATATAACGCATATGTCTTTGACGTAATGACGAGCGTTGAGAGTAGTTGAATGCCAAAAATGCTGAGTGGAAAATTACTGTATGTTATTCCGTCATTCCTCCTGCACACAAGCTAGCCAAGAATTTTCAGAACTAGTTTCGCAAAATTCTAGAGATATTAAAACGCAAACCTTTCAAAACTTTTCATACATAAAAAAGAGTTTTCTGAAAGAATTCTGTACTACTATGTCTGTAGTACGTTTTTATGCTTCAGCATCAGGCAGTTGGAAGCGCAGTTCACATAAATACCTGAATTATACTTCGACCCACACGTCTTCTACTTTCTTCCCAGGTCAGCCTCTGCCCGCAATACACAAATTTCACAGCCTTTCCAGGACACTCGCAATGGTTCACTGCTGCTACTACTACTACTACTGTTATAGTAAAGAGAAACAAATCAAGTTAGATGCAGCCTTTCGAAAGATTCGCCCATCTGCCCAAAAACCAGACGATGGGATCGTTCTATACAACTGTCATTTCTAACACAATTGTGAAAAGTTCATCGAAGGTTACTCCCTCGCTCCAAATTCTTGCAGTTCAGTGCATTCCAAACCATCGTGCAGTGGAATGAAGCGAGTCCATTAGCGAGGAACTCCACGACCCAAATTTTAACCCCTCATCCACTGTGCAAATTATTTTCCAGTTAGCAAACAGTTTTTTTCACATCATGCATATTTTCTTTTGGAGTCGCATCAATGTTGCATTGTGTGCAAAACAAACGAAAACTCTAAAACTCTATTTCCTGTTGGTAAGCTGCATTTTCATTAAAACAAACACACAAACACATAGCATACGTAAAAAAAATTATATACGGCATACTTAATTCGTTACGTGGAGCCGTAAAGGGTTAAACGGTTCTAGCTTAGACGGCGAAAGATTGAGTGGGATGAGTTGGTTTTGTGGGAAGCCTTTCAAGAGAAATATAACCTCAAAAATAAGCCGGGAATACATGTACGATTATTTTGCTTAGTTCGACGAGCTCGATAGATAAATCCATAGATTTGAGATATATTTCATCACGCTAGAGCAGTGTACAATCCAGAACGTTCATTAGTGTTCCCTCATCCCATGAACATTTTCGAGTACTTCCTTCGACTTGAATCTCAACTCATAAAGGAGATGTAATTACACTGAGTAAACTGAAAACAAACTTATTTGAAGAATTACAGATGAATCTCTTATATTTAAAGATGATTTCTGTAAACACGCGTGTTTTATCTCCAAAAATCAACAACTAATTTCAACATAACGCACTCCCGGCGCACGCGTAGAAACGGAACAAATGCTCGTGAAAAGCAAAAATTAATGGAAAATATTTCGAATAAAACGAAATCCGATTTGCAATTGGAGACATTCGTTCATTCCTGGTTTAAAAACACGAACTCGTCACGACAACTACAAGCAACAATTTACAGGTAACTTAATACACAGGCAACTTTTGATATACCTCTGCTACTCGTCCGACCCGTCGAAAACGACGGGACTTGCTGTATTTATTGTTACAATGAATGGTGTTTCCCCAGCGGAGACTGACGTGACCTCCCTCCACGATGATCTGGACATTGAGCGTGATCCTAAACCTAAAAATAAATTAATTTATACATGAAGATAACTTTTAGTTTAAAGTCATTCACTTGTTTTATAGCCAGTTTTATTTACACTTAAAATCTTTTGTTTCAAGCATTCTGAAAAAGTGCGCCCCTTTGAGTCAAAAACAATTTTTTTCGATAACCTGCAAGCAAATATTTTGCACACACATATAAACTCTCGCTTAAAACAAGCACGATATGCGTACGCAGAGGACCACCTGACTCCTATCCGAGGCGTGGCAGGATCGGCAACGGAGGCGGACGGAGACGGTTAGGGAGCGGAGGATGAGGAGGAGGAGGAGGAGGAGGAGGATGGAGACGGTTAGGGAGCGGAAGCGAGATCTTCAGCCGTTGCTGCATGGTCTCGTGGGAGAATGACACCGACACTACCCGTGCAGGTACTCTCTTTTTCTACGGCAGGTTCATTTTATGTAGAGGTAAAGGTAACGCGGCCTTCACAACCGGAATATAATTGTTGAATGTGATTCAAGTGTTTACGTGTTATGTAAGATTTTTGCGTCCAGAAGAACTAAAATTATAGCGTTCAAGTTAGAGATTTCGATTAAGTTTCTATGTGATGCATGACAGCTAAGTTCATATGTTTGTAGTGTTTTCCGATATGGATAAACGTTACAAAAAAGCGAGCTCGGTTTCGATTATTATCTGAGAAGCAAATGACACTGCCACAGGTATAATTAATTATAAAGAAATTTAAATTATTTTCAAAAACACTCACTATCCACTAGAGAGTAAAACAACTTTCCAATAGGGCCTACCAGCATACACGACAACCTATCTCCGCGTAGGAAGAACAGTTCTCATTTCCGCTCGGTGTCCCTTCAATTCATGGGCCAGAGCAGGAGGCCGGGGATCAGAAGCGGCCAGCGTGGCACAAACAAGCCGAGAGCGGCCAACAGGCCTACAATGGGGACGGATGTTCGTGCGCGGACATGCACGGCCTGTGTGCGACTGTGCTCAAGGAATGCAAACGACAAGCAGACGAGGGCGACCTGAGATCATTTTCGCGGTGCCGTTTCGAAAGACAGGCGTGTTCGCGTCGTCCACACTAGAGCGACTGACTGAGTGAATGATGCCCTGAATTTGCGACGAGTTTGAAGTGATCGAAATTGTTGGAATTAGATGAGGTTTAATTTCCATAAGGTTAGTTCGAGGTAGGTAATCAGAAAAGAAGTCATTGAAATGTGATTCGAGCTCAACATTAGACGGACGAATGGGTCTGCACCATCGACCCCGGCAAATAGCTGAAATGAAATTTGAAAATTGTCACATCGTCAAATAACTGACGTTTCTTGCTGAAACAATGAGTTAGGATGGGAGTAAAATATTCCAAAGCTATTTAGAATCAAATATATTGTAACTGTGTGAAATGATTTTGAATGGATTTGGAATTTCAAAACGGATCCTTTTGACCCACCGTCTGTCTTACATCATAGCTAACGATTATCTATAAGTGCAAAAATTGAAATTATTCATAATGCAACTATAACGAACGCGTAGGGCATTAGATTTGGCCGACTTAAAAATTTAAAAGCGTCAAATTATTCTAACATTGGGGGCCGACAATTTCCCTGGTTGCGATTTCATGACGAGTTCCGCACCTACGCAGCGCGAGCGCCCCAAGCACTTCAAGTGAGTGAGCCAAATACATGCCTTCTCATAGGCAATAAAACGATTAAATTCACACACTTAACTGCTAGGTGGAAACTATTATTTCCACAAAGGGAACCTGAGCGCGAGAGAATCTCAGCTTCCCCTAACTCAGACCTCACAGAATTAGCAGCCGTGTCGAGTTACTGTGCAGTATTTGCACAGCACCCGATGAACGTTAAAAGTCTCGCAAGTAAATACAGCACCTGAACGTGACTTGAGCCTAACTGCCGCTGAGGAGGTTCCGTCTAACCAACTGAACCAGCAGTTCTCCATTGCTCCTCAAAGCGTTTTTTTTTTGGTTTACGGAACTGTGTAGCAGTCAACAGAAAAACAAATTCAACCACGAATTAAACGTATGTATACGAAGTGAACTTACTCGAATGAACGAAGTGCACGTCAATCGCGATACTTGATTGACGGTTGATACGATTGAAATGTTAGACGACGAAGAAGTTGACGTTTGTTATTCTTGACGGCAGAGTCCGACTGACAGGCGCACTTCTACCGCTCGGACTCGTCTTACAGTGGGAGAGTTAAGGCAACCTCGACGCAAGGGGAAAAACTCTCTTCTGGCGACTTTTTTTGATTTCTTGGACGCTTGCTCACTTAAAGGACGAAGGTGCTCCGAGCAGATTGTCAAGACGGTTTACCGTACATAGAAATTCAAGGGAACATCACGTCGTACAAATGCTATTACGCTACTGAATATTAAAAAAGCGAAAAAACAGTTTCGTACTTCCTCCATGAGATTTCCCAAAGAATACAAGTTTGCAAGCATTTTAGTATTTTCGATGTAGAATTTTGGTGCAACAAAAGTTGAGGTAGTGGCGTATTTCGATCAAAAATAACAGTTGTAGCGCAATAAAAAACTTCAAGTAATTTATTTTCGGTGGAGAAATAATGAACTAACCTTAACTATGGACCTCTAGACGATTTCGACTGAAGTTATATCGATTATTTATAATACAAGTTTCACATAATCCCTTCTAAAATTTGTTATTTAATCCCACAAAATCCATTGAATGTGAGATGTTCGATATATCGACCTATTATGGTGGAATTATTTTATTGTCGTACGAGAAGCATTCGTTGACTTGTATACTAAATATAGAGATGAAAAGCAAAAATTCTTCTTTGAAAAGTCAGTAATAAAAGCTAAGAAATATGAAAATAAAGAGGTTTAAATAAAAAAAAACATTACTTGAACCGCAGTGCTACAAAAATTAGTACAGAACTTTTTTAATCACATCAACCCACGGAGTCCACAACGAGCAATACGCAAAAGCATTTCACGTGTATATTTTTTTTAACTTGCCTCCACACAAGTTCAGGCTCTCGTACCTGCTCGCCATCGCCTCTAATCTCCAAACAAGGACATTTCAGCGCGAACAACTCTAGACAAGCGACAATCTATCACCATGTTGTGCTCTGGACGTCCCTCCCTTAGTAAGTTGATCTTGGAGGGATCACGTACCTCGTGGACCATCATCGGAGACATCTGAGCTTTCCGGTCGGCAGGACGGAACAAGAATTTTCAGGAAACCAACTCCAGAGACAACTACCGCAGGCCGTGAATGTGGAGCACATGAGGCAACTTGGAGAAGACATTTACTGTGCTTTGAACCGAGGAGAGCGGATGTGATAAAAAACGGAATTAAAATAGACAGCCACTAAGGCAGGCTACAGAATTATTGTTATATACGAGTGGCTAAACCCCCGTTGTCAAATCTCGTGTGATTTTATCAGTGTGACTCAATTCCAGTTTAAAATTTACATTCAATTTATCTCGTGAACCTCTGATGGCGTCGTCGCAGTTGCAAGAATAGCTCAGAGATTCTACGTATTTCAAGAGGGTCGCCATGTCCCCAAAATGCGCTGAAGGACAATGCTCTTCAGTGTGTCCTCTTGAGAGAGGCTCTAGAGACTCGATACTCAACTAATGGTCACTGTAACGCAACAACTTGATCGATTTCTTGCCTCCGAGTTGAAATAGTAGCTGCGTCGCTCGCGATTTCTGAATTGCACTTAGAACAAGTGATCAGAAATTAAAAGTATACATAAGCTGAACGGAGTGTAAACTGGCCTGTTGCGGGTTTATCAATATTGAAAAAAGTTAGAGCATATGGAAAATTTCAACCAACAATATCCCGCTACAGTAAACTTTTTTTGCGACATCATGGAAGACGTCGGTTCCGTTAATTCCAGAGGCTCTAGTTCCATCACTGACAAAACGAACAAGCAGTCGTTACAAAATCGACACCCAGGGAGGAACATAGATCAAAGAACATTTGATCAGCTCATCACATGCGTCAGAATCTTTCCCTGCTAAAGCAGAGAAACTATTGTTCTTCCTACCATGATTATGAGCAAAAGTTCACGCTCATTCCGCTAAATTAACCGTTGGAACAGAACAAGTGTAGAGCAATTAGAGCGAGATAAGTCGACGCGCTTCCTATAGCGTCGCGAGCTGTGAATACCTCTTGCCACAAAAGAACAAAGAAGCATAACTGTAAGTTAGCATCGATTTTGCACGGAGTGAAAAACATCAAGAACCATGAAGGCTTGGTGAGATTAATTTAAAGATACGTGAAGCACTAAAAAGCACGCACATATTGGGATAGATTATGCTTCTATTAAAAGCAACAATAGGCAGGCACCGTTGAAATATACTTTGCTTATATGAGATGTACCAAAACGCACCTATTACCGAATTAACTTTTGACGACAAAGAATACAGCGAGTCAATAAATGAGCCATAAGAGTGGCTGTGACCAATACCACATCCAGAAGTAACGGTTACTGGAGAAAGGCTGGCTGTATTGCATGCACAAAACCACTTCTCGGTTTAAAAAATGAAAGACGTCCACTCTTCCGTTAGCATGACATAAGCTGGACAAATCTACGCGGTAATCAAAATGCCTACAGCGTTTCATAAGAGGCTAACTCCTTTAGAGAGGTGTGTAAATAAAAAGATCGATTCGTATCCCCCTGGTCACTCGCAAAATTCTCCGCCTGTTGAAAGTCAGTCGGTTCCTCCCTCAATGCAGCACTTGTGACAAGCTGTTGAATTTTATTGGCGGAGCTGCTGAGCCTTACTGACAGAACTGTTGAACCTTACTGACGGAACTGTTCAACTTTACAGATGAACTGTTGAGTCGTACTGACGGAACTGTTGAGCCTTACTGACGAAACTGTTGAGCCTTACTGACGAAACTGTTGAGCCTTACTGACGGAACTGTTCAACCTTTCTGACGGAGCCATAAATTATTCGACGTGTTTGTCTCGCTGCCCCAGCCGCGCCCTACCAGAGGTGACACACGATCGCAGGGGTGCCCAGCCCCACTTGGTCACTGTGAACTCCAGCACACACTTTACACCTGCCGCTCGCCCGCTCGGTGTAATAAAATCAATAGTGAATCAATGGAAACGAACAAAATTTACCCAGGTTATGAAGCACAATAATGTCCAGAGGATAACAAGTGCGGTTTCACCTTTTGCTTTTTTCTCAATCGTTTGCGCTTTCACTCTTTCGTGAATTGGAAAATAAATCGAGGAAGATGAAATTAAGAGTTCAATACTAAAGAAGGCAAGTCTAAACCGTTATCAGGCCACAGTAACGTGTCAATTTGAGAAAAGTCGTCTACGTTGAGTCAGAAAACAAACTACGGCTGTCGGTCCCGTCGGTAGATGGAGAGTCCAACGTAATTCTCCACGTGTAGTTCAGTAGACTACACACGGATAGAAAGAACTCCTACAACTATCGTACTTACCAATCAAAACGACCTTATGTTCCCGGTTCATAAGGATGCTGCTAGGTTTCCGTAAAAAGCTAATCGAAGTTTAATTGAATATTGAGATTATTTCTGAAGGGAAATGACTGCAGCTGCATAATTTTTCGCCTAATCCTCAATACCGCAAGAAATGAAGACATCGGGGGGCGGTTGACGTGGATACGTTAGGAGTCAATGCAAAGCGTTAGGCAAGAATCCAGAAGCGATTTGCAATGACTCGCTCATCAGCGGATTAATTTTCATGAAGATCCATAGGTTGTGTTATACGTTAGATACCCGTTGGTACGTTGTATCAACACGCCTTGTTAAAAGCAGCGCCAATATAACAGAGAAATTTGGTGCTGCGGAGCACTATTTAGTACCAGTTTTTTTATTTCTAAAACTTAAAGACGATTAAAGAATTCCCTTGCGCCTCGTCTCACTTGTAATTCCATCACGCTTTTGTTATCTTCCTTCAATGGGGAATACATACAAAAATTAACAGCTCAGAAAACGGAGCACATTTGTTAGACATTTTCTCACATTGGTTTCATTTTGAAAGTACGACTACTAACCATCGCACTTCAGTACAAGACTACTCCAGTTTATCGTAAGGCAAGAGGGGAGAAACAGCCCCGACTCTGAGGCCACCGTTGTCTTGCTCCAAGTCCTCCACTTCCTGCCTGGGAGACCACGCCCCGACGCGTCACCTGGCGGGAGCCCTGGCGGTATACCAACACAACACACCAAATTGTGACGGTGTGGACTGTACGCCCAATTGTGATGGTGTGGACTGTACGCCCAATTGTGACGGTGTGCACTGTACGCCCAATNTGTGACGGTGTGGACTGTACGCCCAATTGTGACGGTGTGCACTGTACGTCCAATTGTGACGGTATACACTTTACGCACCACATTGTGACGGTATACACTATATCAAATTATCGGAAGCACTGTACTCTTAAAATCACCTATGACAATATTTTAGCAGTCATCAGATGTTGATAGTGTAACTGAGATGCGACTAGGCGTAAATTTGCGATTTCCTTTTAATCACCGGAGCGCATTCTTTTAGGCCTGTCATCATAACTTGGCGATTCAATTTCGAGATATAAAATAATTATTCCATCAGAATATATCTTTCGAATCATAATTTTTGGTGGCCACTCGTGCGAGAGGAAGAGGGCTCAAGTAACTATTATGTTCATGGCACTGTCAAGTATACTGAACAATTATAATCTAAGCTAAACCAGCAAGAAAATTATAATATTAAAGGAAGACATATATGAGAGTGAGACGTGTGATTAGATAGTTAGAATTACAGGAGTTAGGCTCTGCAATCACACATTTGATATGCAACAACCTTAAAATAAAATTTAGACGAAAAATTTGTCGCCGTGTAGTACGATTAAAAATTACTCAGTAAAATTTACACTATAAATTCAGTTTCGATTATTAGACCTACATACTATCAGCTGAAACATTTGGTTAACGATGGCCAGCTGAAAGATGCACCCCGTTATGAGCTCGAACGGTTTTAATTGTAACTAGAGAACTCGTGAGCCCTTGGGTCACTATTTTAACGTCCCGTTCGAGCCTTTAATTAATTATGCTTCTTCACTAGAGAACGCGCTCCGCCAAAATTGGCGGGACAAAATGATGTCAAATTCTTAAGATGCCTTCGTATTTACGGCAACTCTGACATCAATAACGTTATTTTCAGCATCACTGATACGGACTGCCTTATCTGACATTATCGCTCGTAGTTTAGGAATACGGACCCAGGAAGTTTCTCATATCTAAATCCTTATAAGAGCATAATAGAGAGACGGACCAAGCAAGCAAGTAATAACTTTATTAGTGAAGGTTAATATTTGAAAACATCCACTGGGTTTTTTAT
>VOMN01087427.1:0-174258 GCA_014899125.1 Orchestia grillus
GACCCGGAAATTTCCTCCTATCTAAATCCTTAAGAGCGTGACAGAGAGACGGACCAGCCAAGCAAGCAGCAACCGTGTATTACTAGGTAATTAAACATTTTATTAATTGACTTACGATTTCTTTTTTTTGAACCACCCTGCATGTATACACAGTTACGGCTTCTAATTCATAATTCATGCTCCCTGTATTCAGCCTGCCCCAGCGCAGGTATTTTAGCTTAGTTTCTTTCGATTCTATCATGCAGAAGTGCCCAGAGTTTGAGGTGCCCAGAGTTTGAGGTGCCCAGAGTTTAAGGTGCCCTGAGTTTGAGATGCCCAGAGTTTGAGGTGCCCAGAGTTTGAGGTGCCCAAAGTTTGAGGTGCCCAGAGTTTAAGGTGCCCTGAGTTTGAGGTGCCCAGAGTTTGAGGGGCCCAGAGTTTGGGGTGCCCAGAGATCGAGGTGCCCAGAGTGTGAGGTGCCCAGAGGTTGAGGTGCCCAGAGTTTGAGGTGCGCAGAGTTTGCAATTATTTTTCCCAAAAATATTCGCGCCTCTCGAATACATTAAAACTTCATGAAGCTGCGGGCGTACAGTATCATCGCGTGGAATGAGGACAGCGAGTGTCTTTCGTTTTTTGACGTCGAAGGTCTCTCTAATTTTAAATTTTCCTAGAACGATCTTTTCGTCGACTTAAAATGCCACTCATGAAATTGGGATCTGTTCATGCAATCATTTACATGCCAACTGGAACAAATCCAATATCTTAGTAAAAGTCTTACCGATATTAAATTAAAATTTAACATGCACAGATTGGTCCCTACATTTTCCTTTCACTTCGCACATGCCTGACAGCACGTAGGATTTTATAAATTCTACATAAATGTGTAAGCTATGTGTATAATGGCGTGCTCTTAGAGGAACTAACAATTTGTGGAAGACCAAGCACTGATCGACCGGAACACTGGTCAAGCACTGATCGGCTTCCTCTGTGCAATTTGTGGTAGTGCAGAGCACAGCTAGTGCACAGCTAGTGCACAGCTAGTGCACAGCTCACCAATCCTTGCTGACACAACTAAGGCAAGCAGACGAAGAATACGAACTTGTATTTCTGTAGCATCTGGTGAACACGAAGGTCCCTCCGATAATTTCGTGCCTAATTTTACACGCGATGACAGAATGATGTCATGGGCCAATAGTTGAAAATTGAAAACGGGTAAATTTCTCAAAACATGATGAGGAAAGTTACCTTTCTTCAGCTGAACGTATTTTAATTGATTACATCCAATTATTGCATCTAAAGTATCTCTTTAGTAATTGAACTCGGATATAGCCGTTCAATTACTAAAGAGATACTTTAGATGCAATAATTGGATGTAATCAAATAAAATACGCTCGACTGAAGAAAGGTGACTTTCCTGAATATCTTGAATGTAATTTTAATATAGATACATGTATGTACTCATAGATATTGCTGGCTACGAGTAGGCATCAAAAATGTTTTTGGTGTCTATGACTCTGCTTTACTTAGGAGATTTTGTGACGTCGAGAAATTGATGAACCGGCTGAATATATTTAACACTTTTCCTCGGAAGCGGGTGCACGCGCTCATCTATCGTAACCTAATGTAACCAAAGCACAATCATGAATGAATCCAAATTTCCAAGTTTTCGTCAAATTTGTGTTCATCAATCGAATAAGCTAGTTCTGATTATATAATTAGAAAGAAAATCAATAGGATAACTAAATTTGTGAAAACAAAATCCGTAATCTTTACATTCACAACGGAGATGTTGAAATTTTTCCTGTTTGGAGAATCGCAGTCAAAGCGTTAACGCAAGACGTGAAGTCACCGTTAATTAATTATACCGTGAGCTGCCCTGACGTAACGCGTAAATATGTTAAATAATTTACGGGGTCGCTTTTGTACCGTATCTAAATGTATCTTTAGTGTAAATTCATACCATAACCATTAAAATCATTAGCTTATGGTATGATGCTTACGATTGTGTTTTAAACTTGAAGAACTTCGTGAAAATGACATATAGCCAATCAGATCAATCTTCCTCCAGGTGTCGGATGTACGTATTATGTAAACATTGTTCTCTTCCGAGTCTGACTTTGTTGTAACTGAGGAAGCATTTGATTAGATTGACACGACTGATAAACAATTTAGAGCTTCCTAAAGCTTTACATTTTAGGCTTTATATTGATAATGATAATAACTAGTAAGACCCGTAAAAATTTCACGGAAATTTAGATGAAGAAACTTCAGATAAACCAGCCCATGAAAAGTGGTCCTCTCAAGTGTTGGACAGAGGTTGAAGGTTCAGGGCAGAGATAGTCCAGTCTTGGAAGCAATTTTCTTCTTGATGATGCGAGTAGTCTAAACTCTATTAAAAGGAAACTGAAAGTGTGCCGCGAAGACTGGCTTTTTATAATAAAACATGAAACCCGTATCCAGGATACTTCGCTCGAGACCTGAAATTTCACTTGAAAAATAGCAAAGCGTGACGGAACGGTATGTAGGCACAAGCGTATTAATATAAAGATTGCTTAAACACATTCTGTTCCATTTAAAAAGTTTCTAGGTAATGTGTAACCAGAAATGCATGATTTCCTTATAACTTAGTTGAACCACTTATAGAACGGCCATATTTTTTATGCAGTAGTACACATCAGATTTCGTTCTTAAGTCTTCGTGAGTTCATTTAAAAAATTTAAACGCATGCCTTCAAACCGTTTTTAATTTTTCAGAATCAAAACTAATATAGGGAGTCAAGCAGAAAAGTAACAAACTGCCATTGCTCTAAGGAGCCATTTCTGATTGAAAAATGGATGATATTTTTGTGGAATTCATAGACTTGTGCTGTTAAATCAAGTTTCAAGCTCCTATCACCTTTGGATTTGACTTTTGACTTTGAGAGGGAGCCCGTTTGTTTCTCGAAGCCTTGAAATATCTATTCTTTTACATTATTTGGTCGCATTTTGCCATGTTTTCGAAGTCTCGGAGAAAAGTGTTGAATGCATTTTAGTGTTCCAAACATAAACCCTACTTCCGGTAGTGGTCATAAATGCCAGAAATTAGGCGTTGCCACTCGTGCCTCTTTTGTTTCCTGACGAAAACAAGCAAGGATAAGAGCTATAAATGGGGACCGTGATGTCTCAATTTTCTAGGTTACTGCAAGAAGTCACAGGGCAGAGCGGCTCTTAATAACACGTCAAAAGGGGAAAACAAAGCACACGCGTTCTTTTCCGTGCGTAATTATTGGTACGTATGAGTGTCATTTCATTGACAGGACAGTTTTTCGCCTCAAAAGCCCGTCAAGTGTGGTGTTGTCCTGCCAGAGATGCAGTGTTTCCTCTACGTTTGACAGCCGTACATCACAGAACTCGGAAAATTATTCAGATATGTGCCCGAAGAATACAACCAATATTAACTTCTTTTACGAGAGAAGTACGAGTAGTTATATCAGTATTTTACATCAACATATGCTAAATTGGCGACTTAAAGCTCGTTTTGTGTAAAACGTTTGAGAATAAATCTAGATGAAGGAGATAGTTGATTTCAAAACAGACTTCTGATTTACAAGTATGAACTCCTAAGCCAGAGGAAAATCTAAAAATTTGTACATTAGAGGGAGATTTCTTGTTCATTTGCATGCATCTGCATACAAGTGACTAAACCTCCCCGTCTTCAGAAAGTCATCTATACAAACTGCATCTCTGCCATCAGTGATACTGTTTTCAACGGGCAAATTACTAGTGAATAAAAAAGAATTAATCAGCCGTTTGTTTGACGCTAGCGTGTTAAACGAGCAAAGCAGGTTTTTTTCGTTATTCTCTTCAGGCCAAAGCAAAAATTCGAGTTTTTTATGACTGAAAACTTTGAGGAGCAATTTAATTACTGTTAGTATTGAAGTAGTAGAAATAAGAAGGAACAGAGAAGGACTGAAGTGGTTTTAGGAGATATTAGTCAGCGGTTGAGAGATGATCGGATGAGTGTCGAGAAGTGGCTGGAGTTTTCCCGAAAGACAGCGTACAGGAACGATGGTGAATCGAGTTTTCAAGGAGAAAGAAACGCTTAGAAAGAAATTAATGTTACACTGTGGAGTGAAAATACAACTGTTTTAAGGCATACTTGGAAGTTAGTGTAGATACTTGACAAGTCGATAGAAGTGCAATTTTAGAAGTATTTAGATATTGTATGGCTGAATGGTTCCCAATGGAGTTCATTTATAGAATTAATTCTCTGTATATCTTGGGATTGAGACAAGAAATCATCAGATTGTCAAGGTTGTATCAAGTAGTGTCTACTCATTGTATCTACCCTCGTATAGTTCGGATTTGCACATAATAAATGGCTTCGATATACTGCTGTAAATTCCATCATAGAGTTAGAATTCAACTATGTTTTTTATTATTTAACATGAGGTCGGTGTTCAACAGGACTTTTTATTAAACTAGTGTATCAGTCAACATGTCCCGTAGTTATGTTGGTTACTCTGATTTAATTTGTAATTGACTCTATTTAATTTCGATTGATATTCAGTCATGGGAAAAACCAATGACCTAAGCACCCATGGTTATTCTGAGCTAGTCGTTCATATTCTGAACTTTATCTAAAATGTAGAAAGAACATATTTTCACGATTTGTTTTAATGCTCTATTTCTGTGAAGTGATTGAGAAAGTTCTGTAGTGAAGTGAAAATTCTGAACTTCATCATAAGTTCTGTAATTCTCTGGACTTACTAAATAATACTTTATTTCCACGAAGTTATTAGAGAGTACTCTATTTCTATGAATATATTACAATAACACGCAATTGCCACAGACTTATTAAAAAATACTTTATTTGCACGGAATCGAAAAGACGTACCCTATTTCCATGAAAACTTTCGGGAACACCGAACGAGTATCTCAGCTTCTGTCTGTCACAGAGCGCTCGACGAGGATTTTTTATTAGCAAGAACCTTTATTAATTCCAGCACCTTTTACCGTTGGGTTTTCAATGCCTTACAACTACTGGCGTGATGAGAGATGTGAGAAAAGTGTGGTTTAAGCTTCCTTTTCCAAGGGAAGTACTCCCTGTTTACGTGAAATACATTGCTTAAACCGGGATTCGAACCCAGAATGTCCTGACTCGGAGGCCATCACGCTAACCAGTACGCCACGGAGCCCACAAAAGGGGATATACTTACGTTCACAGCATGAAACTTAAGTTTTCAAGCTGGCATTGAATATTGAATGCAAAATATAAACGAACACATCATCTTAGTATCCTTTTCATTGGATAAGTGCAAAATTCAGCTGCTAATAAGTCGTATTCCGTTTTGAATAGATTTCCGGGTGTCTGACAGGGCGGATTGGTTTGAACTCGTGAGTTTAAGCAGCGCTGTTCCATGGTCGGTCGTACAGATCACAATAAATCGAGCGTTAAATTTTTTGGCAATGACAACGTAGGAAATTAAATAGAAAAGTCCTTTTAATCCGTTATAAGTCACATAAAAGGCATGTTGCAAATCGGGTTACCAGACAGTAAGAATACAAATGAAATTAAGGATGCAAACCAGGTTAAAAATTGAAATTGCGATAGCAAATTTACTCTCCGATTACTCGGAGTTATTAAAGGATGAACGTCAAGATTTCAATCATCATTCAACTGACTTGAATGCTTCCTCCTACGTGACAAAATCGTAAATTACAGCTAAAAGAGAGACTGTTAAATGAGATCAAAAAGTTGAGCATTGTACGAATTTAATAGAATGACGCATTTAATGTAAAATGAAGTAGTAGGACATAAAATCGTTTGAAGTTCTATGTTTACTAGTTCTTACTAACACTGTAATAACATTGCTTCATAAGCTTAGATTTTTTGATCTCGGCTTTCATCAAATTAATTGGCGATGTGAGGACGAGCGCTGTTGTGTTGCAAAATTACGCCATTTCATGTATTCCGATTTTTTTGGAAGAAATGCTTCGGTGAGTCGGTACAGTTGTTGAATGTGAGCTAAGCATTTAATGTTTGGTCGCGCTCGAGAAGCCCGCTATGAATTACAACTCACCTTTCACACACAAATATCGTTCACAAACACGCACAAATATCGTTGTTTTTCGCCGATGAAAGTCGTGTTTTGCTCAATTGTGGCGTCTCATGTTCGCCTGGAAGAGCCAGTCATGTAGCTGCTTCATATTGCTGTAACGAGGACTTCGTGAATATGAAATTTTAATAACTTCAGGGTCAAACTTTCCCCCCGCCTGTCGATAATCAACTATCCGGCGGCGATATTTGTGTGTGGTTGGTCAAAACTACAGATAATTATCGATAATCCGGTAAAAATGTCAGACTGGGTCATCATCGAACTCAACATGGTTGACCGGCATTAAAGGCGTTATTAACAATAAAAAGTAATTTTGAAACAAGGAAAATATGCCACGAGCTACATGTACAACTGTTTCATAAGAAGTAGTATGCGTAGTAATAGTAGAGATAGCAGGGCTTTGGTAACGCGGACTATCTCGCATAGAAGGTAAAGGTTCCATTTAGTACAGACTTCAGAAAACAAGAAATCTATGAACAAGGTGTGTTCCCACACAGGATCCCTTGCGCATAGAAGCAGCAAGGTAAGAAGGAAGGGGGAGAAAAAATAATGAATAATCAGTAAAGAAGGCATGAAAATGAAAAGAAGCAAAGCGGGCATGAAAGATAAAAGTCCCGAAGGCTTATCGATTCCCGTGCATTTTTCACTTCTAGACAACTTCCAATGTACACTAATTTCGCTTTGGTGAAGACAAATATGCAATGAAAAATATTTGACGATCGTCCGAAATCGTGTCTCTATAACAGTACTAGCTGTGGCTAGTCGAGCTAGTCGCCAGGTTTGCTCCCACAATTCATTGGCGATGACGACTGACTAAATTTCCTCTAAAATGATTATAAAAATGAGTTAAGCAGCTCTGGTTCGCTTTAACCGCTATTACGTCATCGTATTCATATCTAATGATTCATCTTCAACGCAGCAATAATTTCTAACTCTGAAAGTGACTTGTAATGAAAATGATTCGCTTAAATGACTTATTATATACCGTCAATCACTACGAAACGAGTGAGGCAATTTAAAAAAAGAAATGAAGCAGTGAAAGACAATGGCATGCTGTGGCTGAAGAGAATGGCACGCCGTGGCTAAAGACAATGGCATGCCGTGGCTAAAGACGAGGGCATGCCGTTGCTAAAGACAATGATGATATGCCGTGGCTAAAGACAATGGCATACCGTGGCTGAAGACAATGGCATGCCGTGGCTAAAGACAACGGCATGCCGTTGCTAAAGACAATGGCATGTCGTGGCTAAAGAAAATGGCATGCCGCTTCTAAAGACAATGGCATGCCGTGGCAGAAGACAATGGCATGCCGTGAATAAAGACAAGGGCATCTCGTGGCTAAAGACAATGGCATGCCGCGGCTTTCCATGCTTTAAATCAATAAGGCTAAAAAAAGAAAAAAGAAATTAGGTCAATTCCGATTGAGTTGACACCGAGTGCATCGTTGGGTTGTCAACACTTTATAAGATTTGACGCATGTGTGAAATGACGTTCATGCTTCCTTTTCTAAAGGGAACATCTCCTTGGTTCCGCGAAAATATGCCTGCTCAGCCCGGGATCGAACTCTGACTTCCAAGGCGGGAGCGGATCGCGTTACCATTACGCTATGAACTCCCTCAAGAATAAATGTAAGTAATTCTCAGATCAAAAAGTTTCTTATAGTTTTCTCGCTCCCAATTCTTCGCTGCATATAATATCTTCAATTGCTTTAAGGTTCGACTAGATTCTTAAGCTATCTTCGTGAAATTCCTGCAGGGCTTTAGTGTGGAGCTCCATACCAGTCTCGTCACCGTCCTCCACACGAGTCTCGTCACCGTCCGCCACACGAGTCTCGTCACCGTCCTTCACACGAGTCTCGTCACCGTCCGCCACACGAGTCTCGTCACCGTCCGCCACACGAGTCTCGTCACCGTCCGCCCCACGAGTCTCGTCACCGTCACAAGGACGGTGCACAGACCCCCGATGAAGAGCAGAACATGAAACGAACCTAAAACTCGGTCCAACCTTTTGCCGTTCAAGGTGGTGCAGTTCTAGATATCCGCGTTTGGGTGGTCAAAATTGTACTTGATTGCATGATGCTCGTGCAAAAAGTTAAACTGGGAATTTAATTCAAGTTGTGTTAATTATTGAAGGTTTAGGACGACATAACATAATTAATACGACGATCCTTCACTAGCATTACTCGTATCTCCTCCAGACGTCGCCCTGTCACCCCCAACCCCCCCCTCCCGCGTACCGCTGCGGACATGTGTTCTGCTGTGCAAAAAATTAGGCTAATTACGATTCATTTTGGCCGAGCGCTTTTTGGTGTGGGATTATTTTTTGCAGGAAGCCGTCGGACCAGTTCTGAGGAAGACGTAAAATAGCTGTGTAGAAAAAACGAACACGGCAATAATACGGAGGAGTAGTATCACTTTTCTCGACATTTTATTTCTATTGCTTTGTGAAACAATCGTAAAAATGACGACGGCTGAGTGATGCATGTCAAGCAAATGGCAGGAAAGATCGCACTTCGTTTTCTCGCGTCCCTCTTGAACAAGAAAGTAATGCCATTTCTGAACTTTGAACTATGATTCATTTGAGTTTTGTATTAGAAATAAACGATTAAATTTCTTTGGTTCATGAGTCTCAGAGCTTTGCAAAATAACCAGAAAAGTATTTGTGGTCTGGAAGTATGAAATTATTACCCTCATTTTCATATTTATTACAACGTAATTGTGTTTTTTCATTAATGTCAGAGATAATGTAGAGTTTTATTTACGATCAGTTTAGAACATTCGCTAATTCAGATCTCTCAGCTGCTAGATTTAAATATTCGTAATAAAAAATATGCCAAAAAACTGCATATTTCTCAGCTAAAGCAGCTGGAATCATTACCATGATATGGTCTATTAGATAGCTTTAAATTTATATTATTACTACCAAAAACGAGGAACCTGACTGCAAACCACTTTACTGGCTCCTAACACACCTTATCTCAATAATATGAAAAGATAGCCACTAATATAAACTGCAGCTGTACTTCATTTGAATGAGATTATCTCATTTTGGTTTGCGCTATAAACATTCTTCAAATATAACGCCTGTTATCATTTTGTTAATCTCATTTCCTGAAACGCTCCCAACTTCTGCCCTGCCTGAAGCGGACGCTCGGCTGGGCGATGGTTTCAGGGCTGGCTACTTGTGTGAAGACAATGTGTTGGTGTACTACACTTGGTGCGCGGGATCTTCGCCGTCATCGTTTGAATGGAAGGGATGATATGGCTTTAAAGAGAGACGAACGCCATCATATAACGTTGTATGTATGTATGTGTGAATGTTTGTAAGTAGGTATGTATGAATGTATGTATGTGTGTATGTATGCATGTATGTATGTATGCATGTATGTATGCGTGTATGTATGTATGTATGTATGTATGCATGTATGTATGCATGTATGTTCATCAGCGCACTTCGTACTCGGTGCCCCATTTTTCTCCTGGTGCAGTGGGTGTATCCCGTAGGCCTCGGCTGTCCTTCATATTTCCATAGATCCACCGCACAGCACTCGTGCACAGCCGGGAGATGGAGCGTCATACCGAAATTCAGCAGAAAATCAAAGCTTTCGAGTCACTGGAGCTAGGCGGCATGAATGCCAGGTTCGTAAGTATTTATGTACCTATTGCACAACTCAACACGTTGATTTCGAAGTGGGTACATATGATCATCTAACCTAACCTAACGTAACCAAAGCACTATCATGTATAAATACAAATTTTCGAGTTTTCTTCAAATTTGTGTTCATCAATCGAATAAGGTAGTTCTCATTAGAAAGAAAATTAATAGAGTAACCAAATTTGTGAAACCAAAATCCTTCATTTTCATTTTCACAGTAGAGATATTTGTCGGCATGTAATTTTACCTGTGTGGAGAATCGGAGTCAACGTGTTAAGGTGATTTTTTTTGTGTTGATAATTAAATGTTCGAAGATTTAAAATAGTAGTTCAAAAAAATTTCAATAGAAAATAAAATCGCTGATCTGACGGTTTTCGTGTCAAAATCGGCACCACAGAAGTGGTGCTGGCTTTTGCCGTCAACCGACCAGCCCCCCCAGTTCGCCCTCGCAGAGAGATGGAAAGTTCTGTAAAATCACAATATATGTAAGTTAGGTTTCGGGAAAGTATTTTCATGCCATTCTTGTGATGACGGGTACGCATATTTATTGAGGTGAAAGATGTACTTAGACAATTTCAAAAATTGATTTAAATGTTTTTTTTTTGAGCTTAACATAATTAACAGATTCAGGAAAAATCTTGTAATTTGAAACAACAAACAAAAGCATTCGATTTAAGAAAAAACATGTTTTCTCATGTACTCGTACTTTTCAAACGGATTAAAAAAACACGGCACGAAAAAATATTCAGACACTGCCTTCAAAATATTTTATAAGCGGTGGTTATTTGCAATTTTATCTGGCGTACTCCAGAAATTGATATGGACTTTGTGCACGGAGTGCCTTGTGTCAATGGTTTTTTTGCGAGTCTGTCGTCATTCGAGCTAAGGTCTGTGTACACGTGGGCTGGAAAAGGGTCTCAGCAGCTTGGGTTGTCGAAAGGACCACAGAACAGCACAGTTGTCATGAATTCAGAGACTGATAGTTATCGAAGTATTACCGAGCGATTGCATCTTCCTGTCAGTGAACCACGTTACGCTGTCAAGAAATGGAGATTGTTGGGACCATGGTCAATTTCCACGAGCTAACTCACCTCGTTGAATATGTTTCATTCAAGTCGTCGTCTTATGTGTGCTTTAAAATTTTCATGAGGAGCGTTTGGTCACTTGGAAGCGACTTAAAAACACTCTTCCCACTTACAGGACTCAGGCTTGTGTACGAACCATCAATGAAGAACTTCATTGGCAAAAACTGAAATCACAATCTTCCGATAAAACTGTTATTGAAGAAAACTAATTCAGAATCTTGATAAGAATTCGCTATTGAGCAAAAGTATGGTGAAGACATTTTTATGGAAGTTTTTTGGTTGGATTATAAGTATAGAAATCAAGCTTCTAGGCCAGCTTTGTGGAAGGATGGAGGCAGAACGTACCGAACTGTCTATGACTTTCAGCTGTTGTTTGCCAGGACTGATCCTAACGCTGTACTTGGAAACAGGAGACGACTGTAACAATGATTAATTAGTTTAGTGCCAAGTATAATGAAATATGAGAGTTATACGCACACCAGGTGAGAAACTTTAGCTCGGAAGTGTTCACAAACATACGTCCGATAATTTACGATCGGTTCTGTGATATTAATCTAAATGTTTTGTAATATTAATGAACTATCTACATGTTTTGGGATAATAATTTACATGTTTTGTGGTATCAATCTGCATCTTCTGTGATATCAATCTACATTTTCTAAACTTTTAATCGGCTCCTCGATGTTAATTTACATATACAGTGTATCGCTAAGGCTCAGCCAATCAAAGGATTAATCCTTACAGGCTTAAAATTTTGGTGAGAAATAAGTGTTATCTGATCGAAGTTAAAGTAACAAAACTTATTTTTGTGTCTAAAGGTAAGTTCACTCGACAAAAAATTAATCACCTATTGTTTTTCGAGCTCGCGTTACTTACTGCGTTCATCGATCGGGTTTCAAAGCTGTGACTGAAGTTTAAGTTATATGTAAGTTCTGAATAAGAATTAGGCTTCATTCAGAGCTGGTAAGGTATAAATTTATTTCTTAGTTGCTTCAAAAAGATGGGACAAAAGCAAGATTTCTCGGAATGACAAAAAGGGGCTACTGCATTTGGCCAGGCTAAGAGACACCTAATGAAGGAAGTAGGAGAATTTCTTGTTGTTTCATGCCGCACTGTTATGTGGGCCTACCAACATAAGAAACAATCCGGTATATACGGTAATTCAAGTCAAAATTGTAGTTGGAAAAAGTTCTAACCGATATGGACCACCGCCTTGTGTCCCGAATTGTTGACCAGAATTGCTTTGCATCAAGGATGAAACTACAGCAAAACGTCAATGATGGTCCTTCTCCAGCCGTTTCTGAATGAACGATTCGTAACGAACTCTATGTTAGCGGCCGATGTTAACTCCTGCCCACAGGATTACTCGTCTGAGGTAGGCCAGAGCACACTCTCATTAGACTCTAGAGGAGTGGAGAAGGGTCGTATGGCGAGATTAATCTCGATTCTGTCTCTATAGCGATGTTGCTTGCCGCCGTCTGTTCATCGAAAGCCTCATGAAGCATTCAATGAAGCCTGTATGCATGGAGTGATTCAAGGAGGAAGAGGGTCTGTCATATTTTGGGGTGGTTTTAACTACTCAGATGTGGGTCCGTTAGTTGAGGTATCAGCCAAACTGAGCCCTGAGCTGCTGTATAAACAAATTTTGCCGAGAAAGAAAAAAATTGCTTATCTATCGGGATGACAATTGCTGGTTACATCGGGCTAGAACTGTCATTAATTGGTATGACAGTCATTCAGGATATGCTAGGCATTTAGATTGTCCAGCTAAGTCACCAGACGTGAACCCGATAAAAAATTTGTGGGTTCAGGCGTCGAGAAAATCGACCACGTGCTGTGGCCGCATTACGAAATCAGTCGATACAAGAGTGGCTTAAAATCGACCAGGTATACATAAGGACCCTTGTAGACTCAATGCCGTGAGAATTGCCGTCATTATTGGAGCTCGTGAAGGTGCTATAACATATTAGTAGCAGATGGCTAATTTTTTGACCGGGGAGATAATAATAATTTATGAACTCTTTAAGCCAAATGTCAACTAAAGATCGCCAGATCTTACCAGCAAAATTTTTTACGAATATTCCCTTGCATTTATAATAGCATTCCACAAATTTCAGCCCGCGGGGCAGCAATGGAAATCAGTGTCCAATGGTGGTGTGCTTTCTGTATACCAAAGAACATTAAATACGACCTTTTGTGGACGTGTTGCGTGTGTACCACCAGACTTGAATGAGAGCAATAAATTTGGTAGGAAGGAACAACTGAAAATGCATTTTGAAGAGCAGAGCGAGTCAGACCTTGTATCAGAGCCTGTGACCGCAGGGGAAGGGGCGCTAATCACGAAGAAGTTCTGCTAATATTCACTCATGCATCTAGAAAGTGATTTCGAGTTTCAGGTCTGTGGGGCAAGTAGGGGCAGCCCAACGGTACGTTAAGCATTGCAATATTCTTTCTAGGCCTCCAAATATTTTCTTTGACTAACATTTTTGTAATATTTGTGTAATTTGCATGAAAATGCGCATGCCAGTGAAAAACCACGGTCGTGATGTGTAGTTACATATATTTGTCGTTTCAAATAATACATTTTTCTATTTCAGCCTTTCAATGTTTTTTTTGAAAATGCACTCTTATAATATTTTTGAAACTGTTCAGTGGATCGTTTCACTGCATTGTGAGCCCACAAGGATGCATTTTAACACAAAATTATTCAAAACCTATTCGTGATTTTATACATGAATCATTTAAAATTAACGCGAGTCAGTTTTAATATCGTGTAGTTTACCGTTTTTGAGTCACAATCGAGTAGTTCGTAATGTTTCATGTACGGTAAAATTACTTCGTAACTCAAGCAATCGTTGACAATCCTTCTTCTGGGCTCCATACGTACTGGTAAGCGTGATGGCCTCGCCCCGAGACGTTCGAGGTTCGAATCTTGGCTCAGGCAAGGTATTTCACGTAACCAGGGAGTACTTCCCTTGGAAAATGAAGCTTAAAGCACACATTCCATACATCGGTAAACCCACCAGTAGTTGTAGGGCATTCATTGCACACTCAGTTCCGTTTCTTATGTTTGTCTAATGATAAAATAGCCAGGGGGAAAAACATTGTCACCATCTATACATATATTCAATGCACATTACTGGTCGTTTTCCTCATCAGTTCTAGACGTAAATATAATCGTGAAAAAACTTATTGATTGAAATTCTATTTTTCCATGTTCGTTTCCTGCATTTTCGTCTGTTTCAACGTGAAAATAATTTCAGTTGATCACGTTATGGAAGTTTGACTCTGCGTATGTCTGCTAGATTCTTCCATTCGTAATCATCTAGGAAACTACATAGGAATTATGTGCACTTACCCAATATTTGGGGGACGAAACACGAGTGCGACTAAAGCTGGGTTAAATGAAGAATATCTTCAGTTGAGAGTCTTGAATGCATCATCCACGCAGCCTTTGTTGTGTGGGACTACTGCATTTTGTGGAAATATTGTTCGTCTACCTCTGGCGCCCCTGAATAGAGAGCTCGATCGTTGCTAGGAAACAACTGCTTTATCTCCTCAATTGCTTCTTGTAATATGGGCTCCAGTAGCTTCTTAAAAACACCTTTTCCGTTTTAATTGATGTTCGCTTTTGTTCTTACCCTTGTATACAGAGGGTGCCTGTGGAGCGGTTGCTTACTATAAATGACAGAGCGCGCAGGGAGCGAATGCATTTTTTGTACGGAAAGATTACTTGTAACAAAGGAAAGATCGACTGCAGTCCCATTAAATGTCTTATTGCACAATTTTCTAGTAATTTGTGCTAAATTACTGACCGTTGCTTTTCAGCTGTGTATTAGCTGCCGTATCATGCACAAATTTGAGAACAGATTCACGTTAGGAAATTCCTATATATAATAGGGCTGGTGTGAATCTTGATAAACCATGAATCATTTTTATTCACGCGTCTAATGAAGTGAAATTCGTAAGCTTCAACACGAAACTATTCTATGAATAGATATGTTTTTCTCATCAATTATTGTTTTCGAAGTTTTGTATCCATATTAGCTTAAAATTGAAATTTGTGTTATAGAATTCTGTGGAAAATTATCTATACGTAAATTTAAAAAAGCTAAATTGAGTAAGACTGGTAGCTTTCCCCTTAATTCCTGTGGATGTTTTGAGTGTTCAAAGAAAAGAAAGAAAAAACGAAAGATGGAAATAAAGAAACAGAAATCGTTTATTCCGAAATCAGTCACGTACAAGATATGGGACCAGTCGATTTTTCAAGGAGACTACAAGCTTAAAAATAAGTTTGGACGTCACGGTGAGACTTCCATTGCGGTGATTTTTATTTCACTCTCCTATCGCTCAGCGTGAAGGGATTAGCACCTTAAGCTAAATATTAACTGAAAGCGCCGCGTGATTCCTTGTGAATAACTGATACAACTGTAAAACTACAATTGAATGATGGGTTACAAAATAGGGAAAAGGAATTGAACTTCTTAAGAATTACACAGAATTACACATTGATGATTTGAATTTGAGTTGTTGTACTTTAAAACTTCAATGGATTTGTATCCTCAGGTGCTTAGTGTGTCACTTGAGGTTAGGTTAGGTTTGGTTAGGTTAGGTTGGGTTGGGTTGGGTTAGGTTAGGGTAGGTTTGGTTAGGTTAGGTTAGGTTAGGTCATGTTGGGTTGGGTTGGTTAAATCTACCGTGTACTCTAAGAACTCGAATTCAATGGGACCCAGTAACTGTAGGTTACCTATGTTGTAAAAAAGGAAAATGTTATAAAGCCGTGGACCTATGGGACTTCTATTGTTTGGGTTTACCTATTTTTCCATTTTCCCCCCTCCTTTGCAATCTGTTGGTTTTCTTTTTTACCTCTTCATTCTCAAGTTGCTGTTTCTAAGCGCTGAGAATCTTGTGTGGAAACTCTCGTTGCGCATTGATTCCCAGTTGTTCAAATTATTTTGTTCACCCTAAATGACATCTCATTTTTTTTAGAGGGACATAGTCAGAGTTACTTAAGTGCTACAGGCAGTCTATACCGCTGCCTGTAGTACTCGTTTAATTTAAAATATTTTATTTTAAGAGAATGGTATGAGACTTACTTTGCTCATCAAATATATCTGAATTACAATAGTGAAATTATTGACCGAATTTGATGCAAGCTGACGAAGCCTTTCGATCGCGGTGGTCTAACTTTACTCCCACGCGATTACATCAGGCAGTAACTACTGTAAGCCGTATGTCAGAATCTTTATTAGTTGCAACACGTTTTACCGTTTCGTTTTCAAATTTGCATCGAACGCCCCTGGAATTTGACGAAATAGTGCGGAAAAACAATGATCGAATCGCGGAAACTGATGAGCACCGAACACAAAGCGTTAACGCTGGCTGAGCCAGACCTTGCCGGAGATACGTTATCCTATCACTAATACTGTACGATGCTATGCAGCTAACCTCGACAGGAAGCTTTGAATTTCTACGCTATCATTTGTAAGTTATCGCGACTCCCGAGAAATGTGATGATCTCTCATGCAAAAGGCTTTATTCTGGAATTCAAAGGCGTTTTTGTGATCGAATATTTTATGCCTTATGAAGCGTAGATTAATATTTATCAAGGAGTGAGAGGTTAATAAGGTGTGAATATCAAAGACGGTATTTGCATCAATACGTAAACGAAAACACGTCGATATTGCACATTTTTGGACTTTGGACAAAATTCATCCATTTATTTACCGATGTTTAAGTCTTTACCAAAGACATTCATTATTGTAGCATAAGCTGAAGAAGATGTACAGTAACTGCAGCTTTTTGTTAGTGTCTTAATTGTACGTCTCATAAATTATTTAACTTCTACGCTGATTCTGCGATTGAACCATCAAGGCATATGAATTAAAGTGGAACTTCCGCATCCCTAAAACGCCAATTTCATTATATACGGTACACATAAGTAATCTTGCTTTATACTTACTGATGCCTAAATTCATTCACAGTCTCAATGTAGCCAATTTCTCAGTGCCACTACCTGCTTTATAGCTTCATTTTAGCCTATTTCTCAGTGCCACTACCTGCTTTATAGCTTCATTTTAGCCGATTTCTCAGTGCCACTACCTGCTTGATAGCTTTACTTTAACCGATTTCTCAGTGATGGTACTTTCTTTACTCAAAAAAAATTTGACGTAGCTGGTCAAAATCGGTTCCGGATTTTTGGGCGATGCCACCACCCGATGTACATATATCTCGTTTCATGAACGGCGGTACCGATATTTGGCTTGTTGCTAAACGAAGAGCAATTTCAAATGGTTAAAAATACTATTGTAAGTGGCACTGAAGTGGGTTATTATTTTGACAAGAAAAAGACGATGAAATCAAGTTTTAAGGTACGTAGCTCGTATAGTTTTAATTATTCAATTTAACATCATTCAGTTATGGAATATTTTGGAGACAGAAAACCAGCTTTAAAAATTCTGCGGATTGGACTGACGTACGAAAATTCTGAAAGAGTTTGGTTTTTCTGTTGAAGTAGCTCTCACTGGTGAAGCAAACCTGGATGTGATGCTAAATACTCTGTTGAAATTATCTGTTGCACACTGACTACAGCAATCCGAATTACTCGTTTATTTCACTAAAGCAGTAGCGATTACACTCCAAAAGTCAGCCTACCTAGGGGAAATAGTAGGGGAAAAGAGTGCAGTACACCTTTATTTGGTGCTGAGCTACACTAGTTTAACACAAATCAAAAATATTTCAGTCTGAACAAAATATTTTCTGATCAACCGACGCTTTCGTTGAAAAAATGATGACCACATTTGACTAGTATGCGCTTTCTCGCAACGATTTGTTCATTTCGTGTAGTATTCCGTGCCTCAGTCCTACCTAATAATACGCCCTACCTAATAATACGCGCTACCTAATAATACGCGCTACCTAATAATACGCGCTACCTAATAATACGCCCTACTTAATAATACGCCCTGCCTAATAATACGCCCTACCTAATAATANGTTCGTGTAGTATTCCGTGCCTCAGTCCTACCTAATAATACGCGCTACCTAATAATTCGCGCTACCTAATAATACGCCCTGCCTAATAATACGCCCTGCCTAATAATACGTCCTACCTAATAATACGCCCTACCTAATAATATGCCCTACTCAATAATACGCCTTATTAAAATACGCATCGCTTGGGTTCCAAAATTCCGACGCTTCGAATACGCCTCTCTACTTCACGCCACATCTCGCCTCACAGTCGCCTTCCATTTCAAAGAAGTTCAAGATGAAAATTTGCCACTTGTGGATAATAAGGGTGAATCGTTTTAATTTGCATTTTACTGGCACTTGCGAGACATAAGTTTATAAGTATAAGTTTGAAGTGCATAGGAAGCAGCTCACACTTTGATCTTGTGGCTCTTTTTTTACTGTTTAGTGTCGATTATTTAAATGATAGTAACCATTGACACTAAATATTTTTTTCTCACCAGTACAACGCTTGAGCATTATAAGAAAATCACTCTTTACATCTGCTTTAAATCACGCGAATATTCTGGTGGGGCGCAAAACTTCAATTTAGAAGTATTCATTCTCCTACAATGTTTATAGAAGCGCAATTGTACAATAAAGTTCTTTAGCGAATCTAATCAGCTAGAAATGTTTCGCAGACTACCTTTTTGCAATAATTCCAGAGAAATGATTAATGGCAGCAAGAAGATAGAGTTCGGCGAGTGTTCTGCGCGCGAGAAGTCAAGATTGCGCATGAGGTTATGCTATAAAAATGCCTATTTACCTATTATGCAGTGCCGGGTCAAGACTAAATGGACGCCCAAACTATTATTTATGGGGCAGAAGTACGCACATCTGTCACCTACACAGTTCTCTGATCCGTTAACTAATTTACTAATAAACTAATATTATACCCATAAACTATAAAACTAAAAACTAATGTCCTAATTCTACTGGTGTGACCATATGGTCACATCATCTGTATCTATTTTTGATATTAATACAGAAGAATTGCGGCTAATTAATAAGGCGTAGGCATTCGAGGAAAAACTAAATTTTTAATAATTTGTGGATAACTTTTCTGTGCAACTCATTTGCTTAGCAATCTTTTTTCATCATAAATCAAAATATGACAATTAAATAATGAATAAAATTACAATGATATGCTTGTATGATTAAACACTCGTTTTTGCACCCTGATCTCAAGCGGAAAAAGTAATTCGCTTGGTCCCATCAACATTGTCGAGGAGTTTTATTCAAAAGATTTATTATGATATTAAATGTGCAGACATTTCAGACTTATCTGCGCTGAACGTCATCGAAGAATTTGATGTGTATTTGAGATATCTCAAGCTGGAGAGTAGCATTGGTCGTCCAAGTGGCGGGAGCGTCAGGCAACGGAAAGTGTTACGTCATTGAGGACATAACTCTTTTTTCCAAACTTAACTTTCGTTGATTTAAAATGAAAAACTTCTTTGTTGTCACTGCTATATACTAGCAGAAAAATTGTGTAGATATGAAGTGTTCATGCTTACTGAAGCGTTTCAGCGATACGAAGTCAGCGATACGAAGTCAGCGATACGAAGTACGCGATACGAAGTCAGCGATACGAAGTATCATGGATACCAAGTATCGGAGTATGGTGTCATGGCATCGCTGTAACCCAAGGCGGCCTCTAACACAGCGTTAGTCCATCACCAGGTGCATCGCACAAGATCACTTAGAGACGCGGCTCTCTGCATATTGTATGATTTGGGCTCTTCGTAAATATTAAATGGCTCGCTGTCCAGTTACGGTTAAGTGGCTCAGGTATATGATGCCTCTAGGTCAAGTGGCTCAGGTATATAGTTATAGGTATATAGTTACAGTATAGTTACGGTTAAGTGGCTCAGGTATATGGTGCCTCTGGGTCAAGTGGGTCAGGTTAAGTGGCTCAGGTATATAGTTTATAGGTATAGTGTTATAGTTACGTAGTTATAGTTATAGGTATATAGTTACAGTATAGTCACGGATAAGTGGCTCAGGTATATGGTGCCTCTAGGTCTCAAGACTCTTTGAAGACTACCTGTTTGGGTTGATGAAATTACCAATGGGATTTGGTGTCCCCTTCAAGGTCCCCTTAAAGCCTATTCGATGTCCCTACTGCATCGTGCACACCAGGATGAGAACCATTGACTTAGGGAATTGTTTCTCTTTAGTTTTTGAGTTGGAATCACGTGCTCCACTTATGTAGTGGGGAAACGAAAACGAGATTGTGTAACGGCATGTATATATCGATTTGAATTAAATAAAGGTACATTTAGGCCTTCGAGTGAGGAAGGGACACTTCAGTCTCTGTTCAATTTTTGTTTTGTATATTTGAAAGGCTTACAATTTTTCAGCTAGACCCTCTTAGAACACCAAGCAAGGGACCATTGTGCGTCTGGTGCCATCATCAAAATTGTTCATCGAACCTTTTACCCATTAAAGAATTGCATCGAGATGGCCTAGAGCGCATTCATACGGGCTGTGCAACCGACAGTGACCGTGTGAATGCTATAACATCGGCTACGAGATATCTCAGGATAGTTCGGATACTCTTAGTTAAGTACAAACTACACACTCATGTTTCGAATAAATTTTGAAGGCCATTCACGTGTCCAAGACTCGAAAAGTTAAAATGCCACATGAATTGATGAATTTAGTGAATTTTACGATAAAAGAATCAGTTTCGCTTCACTGAAAATTCTGCTTCAGCTTCTTCCTGTTTGCGAACGCGGATCTTTTACTACGAACCGTGATGGCTAAATCCATCCGTCTTTCTATTGCGTGTCTTTCCGTGTCCTCTGCGAGCACCAAGCTCGTGTCGAACAGCTGCCGAAAAAGTAAGGCTGTTATTTTTTAACACGTGTAGTAGCAATAACGAACTCTGATTTTTCTTTTTTGGGATGACGCATTTAATTTCTTTTGTCATTAAGGAATAATTAGCGAACGAATGCATTATTTTGGCCAAAATTATACTCTTATCTAGTTCAAATAAATCTGGTTAGTTATTCTGAAGTCGTTGCCCCTTGTGAGGCAGCGCCATGTTGCCAAGGTGTTCGAGCCGTTAGGAAAACCGATTTTTCTTGGGCAATTTTTTGTGAATTTGTAGATTTATAAGTAGCTGTTTGTAAGTAGTTTTTAGAAACATTGGTGTATGCAATAAATTCTAGTACATTTTTGCATTTAATTTTGTACTTGAGAATAGGTTTATACATTACGTTTGAATGTGTATTCAGTGTTTCAATTTAGTATCCACCATTTCAGTTACATACGCATGGATGCTGAAGACTTCTATGGAGGAAGTTATGCCGAATAAATTGAATTTGAAGATTGAATTTCAGTTAATAAATCTTTTTTTCAAGTTTGTGTAATTACAGCAATGTATAAAATCGTCAAGAGAGCAGTGTTTCATTAAGAATGACGGTTTTTCTCGTGAAACATCAATATCACTTCAATGGTGCCCAGCTCCATCTGAAAGATGAGAAGACTGAAATGTAATATTTAAATCATTGTAAAAGGTGACATCATCACTGACAAACGCTTCCGAATTTCCGGACTCCATCGTCGGTGCTGATATACTGTAATTATAATGAAAGTTAAATACTGGGATTCCCAAAGTTTTGAAATGCATGACAAACGACGAGTAAAATTTGACATCTAAGTATTAAAACTAACTATTAAAACACAGACGCCAACCCACGTATTCATATTCACTGATGACTGTTCAGCTCACCCAGCCACTCACGAACACTTTCGTCACAGCGCCATCTGTTAATGAAGTGAAACACAGAACAGAAAAAAGATTCAAACTCTTGCTTAGAATTTATTTAAATAGAAATGTAATTTGAAAGAAAACTATAGTTGATGCAGATCATTTACCATTAACATGGTTTCGAAACAATAATGTGTGAACAATTTATTGATGGGTATTGCAGAATGAAGCTGTTTTGAGGAGCCTTGGATGTGGCTATTTGAGTTAGATATAGACATTTAAGTTTGATGTAGATATTTACGTTTGATGTAGCCATTTGAGTTTGATGTAGACATTTGCGTTTGATGTAGCACTTGAGTTTGATGTAGATGTTTGAGTTTGACTTAGCTGTTTAAGTTGATGTGGCCATTCAAGTTCGATGTAGCCATTTGAGTTTGATGAAGTCATTTTAGTTTGACATAGCCATTTTGAATTTGATGATTCTGATTGAATTTGATGCCATCATTGGAATTTGATGCAGCCACTTAGGAGAGTGTGCTTAGGCACTTCGCCAACACACAGCCAAACGAATGTAAAATATTTGAAGCGGAAAAACAGGTCCAGGACAGAAGTTTAACACAACTAAATGAATTAATTAGAGTCGCGTGAGTTCTATTCATCTGCGACGCTGTAATTTGGAGTGAAATTAGGAAGCATTTTTTTCAGTGCACCAAAAAATACGGATATTTGTCATGAACGTGCAGCCATTTGAAAGTTTTTATTTAGGAAAGGAAGGGATGCGGGTTAAAATCGGTCATCTTTTCATCGGAAAAAATCGTATTAATCTACGATGAGTTCTGTTATCATATCTCGACTCCAAATCAAAATTGATGGAACGTTTTTTGACTCATGCTAAAAAAAGGAGACGGGAACAAACTCTGGTGGAACATCGCGGCTGTATGCGACTGAGACGAAAAGTTGAAGGGTTCGTGGAAGCTGTGCCATGTGCATACTTCAAGTTCTTTTATTTGACCTCATGAAGAACTATATATGTATGCTATAGACGGCATCGAGTGTTGCCAGCAGCATTGTGAGGCAGAGGCAAGGCTGGTTCCCATTTGGGATGCTGAAGGTGAATTTAGTTTCCATCTTTTTTGGTGTCGGTGCAAGATGACGATTTTCAACAAAATTACTTGTCAAAAAGTCACCGCCTGTGGCAAGACTACGTAAATCAGTAAAAATTTCACACGACTCACACTTATAAGTTCCTGTAGGTTTAAATTAGTCGTAGTACAAGCAATGTACAAACATCACTGCACATTTTAACAGATAATTTGGTTTAGCACCATCTATGTTTCCTATATTTATAATTGAGCGATTAGGTGATGTGTTGAGCGATGGCTAACTTCTTGGAAAGCGTTCACGTGTTGAAAACGAACGTTACGGGCTGCCAATGCTGCGTGTTCTCTAAACGATCTTTTGTGATGAGTACTGGTGATGACATCAAATCAATTGAATCATCGCTGGATTCTATCTTTACATATCTTGGGTTTTCTCACCATTCGTCCAAGTGTGGATGATTTTACGGGATGAGGGAATCCAATGTGTTTGCTCGTACACTCCTGCTATGTGTTCTTAAGTTGTTCCTGAAGACTACAGTCATGTATTCGCAAATATCTTTGAATAACAAAAGCATGAATTCACAATTGTCTCTGTACAAATAAAGTATCCACTCGAACTTTTTATGCAGGGGCATCAATGATAATTATCAATAATTTTGGCCGCCCACGCACAAACATCGCCGCCGGACGGATGGTTATGGTCAGGGCGGCGGAACAGTTACACTGGGTATGTATTCACAGTTATCCCTGAACAATAAAGTCATCATAACATAGTTCTGAAAAGGGCTCAGGGTTCTGTAAAATAAATGCACAATGAAGCAGCGTGTACAAAGACGGCATTGGTACCTTGGATACCTTGGAGACGTGTGGGTCTTCACACCCTGGCTACACTAGGGTGCCGCCTCTTGAAATGTGGGAAAAAAGTCGCAATTAACATGCCAGGCAAAAACTCGGTCAGTGGCCTGTAAAGCCGCGAACTCTCGTTCAGTTATAATTTGTAATTGTACAATTTTATTATAATTAGGAGCCGGAGAATGGCCCAGCACCTTATTCGTTCGTACGTTATCCAGTCACGTGCTTTTCGGCAGCCTTCGTTATTCATGCCGAAATTCATCAGGTTGTCTGTGCGAAGAAACAGAACATGAAGAGTTTATTTTTATGAGAGCCTTACGTGTAGGAGCCGCGTACTACGTTAAAAGTCTATTTCCGTCTCAGTTGATCACGCGACAATCAATCCCTGAACTTCAGTGAATTTTCGCTTTGACTGATGTCATGACTGTAGCATGACGTGGACAATGGAACTCCCTACGCAAACGCTTCCTTAACTTGAAAATTGGTTGATATTGGGGGTCACACGGGAAATAACACTGGGCTATCACCATTTCAGTGTCTATTTCAGTGCCCTAAGATATACCCCAATGGGCTTGCCTTTATAACACACGCAACCTAAAATCATATTTGGAATCTCCACGGGATAAGTACTCAGTCAATTCCCGTCATGGCAGTCATGTCAATTCCCGTCACGGCAGTCATGTCAATTCCTAATTCCCGTCACGGTAGTCACGGGTATGTTTTATGTAACTCGTTGACCGTGGAATATGCACAAATGATTTTTTCTGTATAGTTTTTATAACAAATTCACGATAAACTTTAAATAATTCGCAGCGCTAAAGTTTGCATGAGTATTTCGAACACCGAATCTACGAATTTTTATGTATCTACGTCTCTACATGCTTGAATCTTCGAATGTGGAATCCAGCATCGAATCTTCGAATTTGTTATACAACTATGTATACTTCTACATGCTTGTATCTACGAATCTGGAATCCAGGATTTTATCTACGAACTTGCGAGCTGGAAGCCTCAATGGGAAGGCGAATTCTCCTCGGCGACTGCGTCACTCAGGAATCCCTGCGATTCCTGATAGATTTTTGATTTCTACAAGTAGTCTGTGGAGTACAGATACACTGCTGACCTCTTCTACGTGTGAGGTCACTGGGTTCAATCGTGGGACACCTGAGTGCGCAGTTCGGTCAATGGGCTAGTAAGCGTAAGGACATCGGGAAGATGAAACACCGTGTAGGAAACACGAGGCAACCAATTTTTGGCATTGTTGTAAAGTTGATATAAAATAACGTGAGATTTATTCCCTGAACGTGCAAAATGAAATGTTCACGACTAAATTTTCCTGAGCTCTTGTACCGCTGATGACAAACATGGCGCTATTCATTCCTAGAGTGCGCATTTAAGCAAAGTGCGTGCCGAATCTTTGCTCAGCTCGTGCCAAGTTACGAAGAACAGCGTGCTATTGAGAGTGTGGTGTTGTCGCAAATGTTATAAAGTCGAGGTGGCTGTTTTAGCGAGACTTCCAAGCTCCGCCCGCGCCGACGTCAACATGCCCGGCTTTGTGTCTTTCTTAGTCATGCCTCCCCTGCTCTACGGCCTAAACAGATCGACATTTCTCTGCACTTCCAAGAATTTTACCCCGTATTTATAGATGAATTTTGCCACTCTTGAGACCAAACAAGAATTCCTCTGTTCACCATAAGACATCGACTGAATTCCACGAGGCTTGATGAATTTCTGGCTTCGAATGGCAGAGTTTGGATCATTTTTCTGCCCAATTTTTTACTGATCGATTGTGCTGCGTACTGTTGTAATATCGCGACTACCCGAAGTGAACTATGTTAACACCAATGATTATTTGACTGGATATTGAATGTCAGCGGCAAATTGTTTTAAATATAAAAAACTATCCGTGTTTCTGCTAACAGAAAATTCGCTCGTCCAAACCACTTTACATCTAATCAACATTCGAAGTGAATTCCGTTTTCTTTGCGATGAATTTTGCATGGGATACTAAACTCTACAAATGCCTTCCACCTGGTGAAACGTTGGCATATACTTACAGTAGATGCCAGTACAGTATATAGAGTTTTGGTAATTGCCAAAACACGGTTTCATGTCGAAGATCCAATAAAAGAGTTGGAAGGTGCATAGCTTGTCAGCAGCACTGGCGACGCATGATGGTGTTTAACGTTCATTCTCTGCCGGAGTCGACGTCGGTATGGCGCATGCTGTGGTTACTAAAGAAGTGATACCACATTTCATTACAAGGGTACATTAAACGTCGTAAATATAAGTGTTCAGTGCTCATAACGAACCATAATAATGTATTTATTAGTTAATTAGTTTTACGATACTAAATTGTTTTTTACAAGTGTTTATAAGACATCGTGTGCATACTCGTAAATTTTCAATGTTCATAGCGAATAATATTAACGTATTCATTTGTCACATAGTTTCTCACGATACTTAATTGTACATTATTTAATAAAGACTTATGATCAATGGTAACGCTCTTTCATTTTTCTCAACACTCACGATATAATCTTGGTAGGCAAATCAAGCTTTATTAGAACTTAATTGAAAGACAATGTTCGATAACATTTTGAGCGAATTAACATATATATGAAATCATTTTTTTTTTGCATTTCATCTTACGCGAGTATATAGGCAGCATAAGCATGGCCTGAAAGCTTTGATAAATAGTGTTATAACTATAAATATTATGAAAGAGGACACATATAACACCCAATAAAGCTTATAATTATCCTGTAAAATTCATACATTAATTAAAAAGGGGATATAAACTCCCCGGACAAAAAATTAGTCATCGATTGTTTTTGAGCTCCATTTATTTACTACGTTCATCGATCGGCTTTCAATGCTGTGAAATAATTTTTTATATACAAGTACTGAAAAAGAATCAGTCTTCATTCAGACCTAGCAAGGTACAGTATATATTTGTTTCTAAGATACTCCACTACGATGAGACAAAAGCATCACGTCTCGGAACTGCTAGAAGGGGCTATTGCATTTGGTCAGGTTAAAGACACACATTGAAAAAAGTAGAGGAATTTGATGGTGTTTCATACCACTCTGTTCTGCGGATATACCAGTAATGGAAAAATCTGTTACATATAGAAAATAGAAATTCAAGGCAAAATTGTAGTTGGAAGAACGTTCTAACTGACTGGGACCGCCGTCGAGTGTCTCGAACTGTTGATCGAAATCACTTTGCATCAAGGATGGAATTACTGCGAAACGTCAATGATAGCCATTCTGTTTTGTTTTTGACTGAACTCTTCGTATGGAACTCTGTGCAATGGATTTATGGAACAGAGAAGTTCGTCAACGACCTATGTTAACTCCTGTCCACAATACCAATCATTTAAACTGGGCCAAAGCATACGCACATTATACTGTAGAGGAGTGGAGAAGTGTCATGTGGTCAAATTAATCACGATTTTGTTTCTAAGGCAATGGTTTCCGCCGTCGTGCTCGTCGAAGACCTCATGAAGCCTTCAATAAAGTCTGTGTGCAAGGGACGGTACAAGGAGGAGGAGGAGGAGGAGGGTCTGTCATGTTCTGGGGCTGTTTCAACCCCACAGAAATTGGCCCTTAAATTTAAAAAAAGAATCTGTATTAATTCCAACACGTTTCACCGTTGGGTTTTCAATGCTTTACAACTACTGACGTGGTGAGGGATGCGAAGAGTGTGAGGTCTAAACTTCCTTTTTCAAGGGAGTACTCACTGGTTACGTGAAAATGCCTCGACTGAGCCGAAATTCGAGCCCAGGTCCTCTTGGCTACGAGACCATCACGCTACCAGTACGCCATGGAGCTCACAAGTACGCCGTGGAACCCTAATTGAGGTATCCGTCAAAATGAACCAGTGTTGCCATATTGAGCTACTAGATAACCAAGTTTTGTCATTTGCGCAATGTCTGAATGAAGTTGCTTTGCCTATCATTCACTTGCTGCCGGGTACATCGGGCTAGAAGAGCCATTAATTAACATGACAATAATTCAAGAAACGTCAGGCATTTATGTCGGTCAACTAGGTTCTCAGACATGAATCCAATAGAACATTTGTAGGACCACCTGGAACGACAAGTTAGACATCGAGAAAATCGTCCAAGTTCTGTGGCCGCACTGCGAGATCAGTGGATGCAAAAACGGTTTAAAGTCAACTAATTGTATACATGGACGCTTGTAGACAAAATGTGACACAGAATTACAGCCATTATTCGTGCTCGTAAAAGTCTTACAGATCAGTAGTATCAGGTAACTAATTTTTGTCCGAAGAACTTGTATGTATGTCTGAATTGAGCTCTTAATTATCTTTTGTATGCATGCATTATCAGAAAGGGGACGTATATCATGTCCAAACTGTGCTCTCAATTATCCCAAGTATACTCGAACATACATTATTGGAAAGGGGATATATATCTCCCAATAATGTTGGTAATTATCCCTAATGTGCATATATTATCAAAAAGAGGACGTCCACGTTTGCTGTGATATTGCTCTTAATTATCCTATATATACACTAACAAACATTATTACAAAGGGGGTATGTATAGATTTCCCTATAATGTTGTTAATTATCCCTAATATATTTATATATATATATATATATATTATTAGAAAGGGGACATCCGCGTTTGGGGTGACAATGCTCTTAATTATTCCAACATATGTAGCTACATTGTTGAAAAGGAACATATGTGTATGCCCCAATAGTGTATTTAATGATCCCTAATTAACACACGTTATTAGAAAGGGGACTTTCATGTACGTCCCAATAGAGTTCCTAATTATCCATAATATATGTACACAAATTACTAAAAAAAGAATAGAAATGCACGTCTCAATTCACTCTCTTAACTATCCCTAAGCCACATCCATCGTTAGAAAACGGACATTTATGTCTTGTTAGGACATAAATGGTTTTTTCAGTTCTCAGCCGACGCCTTTTTCGGTTGATGGATTCGTGCAACGCTGGAACAAACACACGTGTCCGTATCTCAGGTAGATCGTTGGCAAATGATCGCCATTCCAAGTTTTGCATCTGTAGTGTAATGAATGAAGTCAATACCACTCCTAATAAACGACGCTTGCTTTCTATTATTATCTTGAAGATCCGTATGTGTCACGATATTATGGAAATTTTTAAAAGATAAAACATTTTATCACAAAAAGTACACTTACTCAGATACAGGTGATGGGTTTAATGAGAGACATATTCCGAATTTTTTTATCTTCAACCCAGCTTACGACAATACGAGTATCTATACGAAAGTCGTTTTCGAATTAAAAACACTTTTCAGACGTCGGAGTTATGATGAGTAAGTAGATACCCAATATACAAGTAAAAATATTTATTTTTATTTGTTTTTTAATTTGTTGGCGTGTTTAGTCGAAATAATTTCAAATTCGGGAATTTAAGCTAGGTTTGTAGATATCTAAGATGTCCTGATATCGGTTATAAGAGCTTGAATTTAAAGACGGGAAACCGAGTTCTAAAAATCTTGTTTGATTTGTCTATTTGCATTTTGTCTATTTATGATTCAATTTTGAAATCTTGCCAATTGATAGTGTCAGCTATTCGTTGGTCACGTTAAAAAACTAAAGAATCTACTCATTTCTTTTCTACATTTTCCTTGTGTTCTTTAATTCTGGTTTGGACATTTCTACCAGTTTCGTCTAAATACACTTTTTTAAAATCATTTTATTTCAGTTCGTACACAACGTTAGTTAATTCTGGTTATATTTTCGTATCTTTCAGATAACAGACTTACGAGACAATTGTTCATCAGGTGACTTCTTGGCCAGTTATCGAGATGCTAGATGAGGTTGAGGACCATCTTTGGTGGAGCCCTTTTGATGACCTTTTTTTTACTTCAGAACTTTCCGCTTTTGAAATACTTGTTTTTTTAAGTTAATTTTTTATATCAAACAAATCAGACATGAAACTAAGATAGTTTATGAATAGTTGACTTCAAAACTTATGTGTATCTTAGAAAGTGACATGACAGTATTTGGTTGACATAGTTTGTTTATGAATACAGTAGTTGAATTCAAAGCTTAGACGTAAAATAGAACACATCATGACAGTATTTTGATTGTCATAGTTTTCTTGTGGATAGTTGACTTCAAAGAACATAGTGAGAAGCAGCTTCGTTGGAAAAAATCAATTAATTTTAAGAACAAACTATGGTAAATGTCATTGTTTTTGTCAAGCTGCGTGCACTACCGGTTGCATGTTCCACAAAATCGTAAAAATATTCACGTGTCAGCATGGATTTTTAATTTTGAAATAAAGAAATTTTTCTTAAGGGATTTCAAGGAATATTCCTCCACTTAAGCCTCCAAATATTGAAGCGTTACGATAAAATTTCTAGACCGTCCAAAATCAAGCGCTATCTAGCGTCTCTGTGTCACACCCACGATGAAGTTTGCTTACTGTGCTCACTAATCCTGTCCGAACATTACCCTTGACTAGAGGAACCAGTGTCGTTCCTTAAATTTTATATATTTAAATTTGAGACGTCCCGAGAGAGGAGCACAACACTGCCCAACACCGGTGTCTGTCTTGTTTGATCTGTTACGTTAGAGTCACATGTGTGGTAGTACGGGAATGGGAAATTTTTGTAGGGTGTGATACCTTTATTTCCACCAAAGTTTCCATCCAAAATCCTTTCCTGATATTACCCTAAAAGAACCACTACCTTTCCTGGAAGATGTTCAATTAGTGATGTTTAGTGTTAAATTTTTAATATTTTGTTTAAAACTTTGCCTAGTATGCACACAAGCGCATAGAATAGGCAGGACCGTTCGTGCGATATTTCGCTCACTTACGAAATTTGTTAGCGGGTCCTCACAGGGTTAAGTATTTATTAGAATAAGGGACGCCCAGGATCCATATTGTAGGTTCAGATCCGTAAACATCCACTGGGTTTTAAATTTATTACCCAAGCTTTCGCACGCTTAAAATTAAGCAGCGTGCGTTTTCAAGGGACGAAACAATGAAAATTTTGGACTTATGACATGTTGCGCCGTTAATAGGCTACGCCGACAAAATTCATGCAATATTGACGGGAAAATTTAACCGAGATAGGAACATGATGGGTGAAACAGCGATCAAATTTATGGATATACTTAACATACTTAACCCATAAATGGTTAAGTATGTACTGTACTTGTTTTTACCGTTGATTTAGCCTTCGGCAGAATGTAAACACATTCAACAGAGCGTGAAGTAACAACTCAGTTATGGCTGTCATTTGGTTCTGTAAAAGTCGGCAGGAACATCCGACTCGTCGTGTTTAACGTACCAGGTAAAAACTTAATTCTCAGCTTCCGTATCAGAAGCGCTACCCGCTGCTCTTGTTTGCAGGAAACCGAGGGGTATGTTTAACTGATACCAAAGTCAGGTTTAGTGATTAGAATACGGCCAACTTAGTTGTCGAACACTACTATGAGGAGATATGTCAATTAGAATATGAAGAAGCGCGCTGCTAAATTCAACCATGAATAGGTTTTTTGATTCGAACATGCATGAGCTAAGTGTTTTGTGACACAAAATTGCACGTTGAATGGACCATCACGGGCGTAATTTCTTGGACCGGAAGCACTAATGATAACGCAGTGTATTCCTGCATTATTTTCTTAACAAGTCATAGAAATCAGTCACGTTATCCCATTATTTAATAATAGCCCAGCATTGCTTGGTTGGTTGGTCCTTCGTCTGTTTGTCTGTCCGTCCGTCTTTGTATCACGCTCTTAAGGATTTAGAGAGGAGAAAATTCCCGGGCCTGTATTCCTAAACTAATGGCGAGACTGACAGCTAAAGCAGTCCGTAGCAGTGATACTAAAAATAACATTATTGTACAGGGTGTCCCACAAAAAACCGAACGCTCTCAATAGTGATTTCCGTATCACTAATACCATCATACATAAAAATATTAGCATTTAATTTTAAACAGATTTATTGTACATATTAGCGGATTAAAATGGGTTTAAAAGTTAACATATTATCTACCTCTACAGAGAGGGTTCGATTTTTTGTGAGACACCCTGTATATCAGCGTTGCCATAAATAAGAGGGCATTTTAAGAATTTAACATCATTTGTCCCGCTTTTTGGCTGTGCCCGTCCACTGGTGCTTTACGTAGTGTTCCCATTTTTCCCGAAATTTGACAGCATGCTGGGCTGTCTATGGACTATCTAATGACATCAAGTAATACTTGCATGTTTGTAAATACATTTTCAACATCTAAGCTTCATTTTGCACGACGTAGTATTTAAAATTTCTTTAGCAATCGACCTTTGAGCATACTAGAATCACCTGAAGAAGATTTGAGGTTTCGGGAGTTTAAAAAAGCACTCCGAAGCTGGAGCGACTCGAAGTGTTCTTTCAGCTCATCGAAAAGACCGTCTTGATGAGATTAATTCATGTGGTGTCTTTTGAAATTCAACAGGGGGATATTAGGCATAAAGACAAACAGCGAACACGATATCCAATTATGCTTAATTAATGCTCATCGTAGAATTAATTGTAAAGATGGTCCTGCAGTACGTATCACATGCTGAAATAAATAAAACACTGTTCAAACAAAGCAACTGTTACTCCGGTTACCAAACTTTGGGATTAAGTAAAATTGCATCGACCTGTGCAAATAACATGGAAGAGTGGCTGAAAAATCTGAATGGACGATGTTCGATATAAGGGAATAAAATTATTTCTCTCTGAAATTCAATGATGTCTTACGACAGCATCTACAGCTTCATCAATTATGATTATTAAACACCATGCGTAGCATTATAAACAAGTCCTTGATGAACCGTGAAAATTGAGTAAATATAATTTACTGCAAAACCTTTACATGAGAGCATAGTTTTTTAAATCATCTTTCTTATGAGCAAAGGCTGTTGAAATTCATTTGTGCAATCTTTCATACCGGATTTTTATTACTTATTTGGGGAATCTGTTACAATTGGTTTGTAATAGTTAGTTGTGCAATCTGTTACACCGGGTTTTTACTACTTATTTGGGGAATCTGGTACAATTGGTTTGTAATAGTTATTTGTGCAATCTGTTATACTTGCTTTGAAATACTCGTTTGTATAAATATCTTATACTTGACTTATACTATGCATGCCTGTGTGCATGTGTGGTGCGCTTAATTGTTGTTGCATTTATGTAGTTCAGTTTTCAGTGATCATGGCACCGGTATACCGAGAAGGCCAGAGATATGAAGGGTCCTTTTATGTTTGCCTAATTTAGTTATTTAATCTCGCTCTCTATTTTTAAAGGAACCTGTTCTGATTTTGCAGTACCATTTCGTAGAAACGGTCGCTTAATGAATTTTTTGTTGTTTTCGCCCTACATGCGTAAGCTTTTCGTTTAGTTGAAACACGATTGTTTTTCATCATATGCACATGGGAGATGTTAGCACATGTCCGTCAGGGAGGAGACAGCCTCGTGCATTGCTGCTCGCTCATTAACCTTAATTAGGAAGCCAGGTAACAGCTCGGAAGTTGTCCTCAAAGCGACCGCAACTCAACAGCCTCCACAAAAGCCATGTGCTCTAAAATGCTGCTCTAATTACCGCTAATTTCTACCTAAAGAATAGCCGTGAGTTCGTCGAATGGACTAAACCTTTCTGGTAACACTTTTCGGAAGGTTTGGTTGATTTTACGGATTTCCAGTGTTTTTATTACCCCAATTTCGAGTCAGAAGAATTGATTCTGGAAAGAAGTTGGTGTCATTCATTAAGTTGACAAAAAAAGTTTCATTTTTTGACACGTATCAGCTCTTCATTCGTACTATCGTGCCCGTGTGAGCTTATCTCTTGAAACGGTTGCTGAGGGGAAGGAGGCGGTACCTCTAGACCTCGGACTTGATGGATGAGAGTCTAGTATACCTGGGCCATTTCGCTGTTTATGAGCCCAATTTTTTTATCATGAAAGTAGTTTCCCCTGATAGTGATTGGCATTTTATGTTAGGAAGCCTGTATTCTCTTAGTGGAAGTGGATGTCGATATCTATTTAACTCACAGACCACCGCCCTCTTTAATTAAGAGCCCCCATTCGTGCGGGTGGAGTCAGCACTATTTGTTGATATGATCCAAATGTGTTGCATTGACTCCTAGTCGTAAACGAGACGAGTAATAGAGCGTGAGAAAATTCTACTTTAACGGGAAAGATACATCAATTCTGGACATCTAAGCGCCCCCAGCATTTGTGTTGATTGCTATACCTTTGACTGACCTATTAGGACTCAAGCGATTAAATGACCACTTGAATGGCACTCGTACTTTATTGTTCAAGAAATGACACGTAAAATTTTTGAGCGACGTTCTTAAAACAATAAAAACTCAATTTCTAATGGCTTCTCGTCGCTTCTTTTTTGAAATTTATTGTTTAGAACCAAGCTAAGTTAGCGAAAATATTATCATGTATATACCTTCCCGGTGAATGAGAAGGATTTTGTATCGAAGGAGCTCATATTTAGGGATCTTAAAAAATAAGTTATGTGTTTCACTGTGAACATTTACGTGACTGCGTCAATTATTTTGCATTTGGAGATGAATGCATATGTTACGTTTGTTCCTGAGTAAGTAAGAAAGAAAGAAAAATAGTTTATTCCAAAATTGGTCGTATATAAATCATGCGATTGCTCAGTAAAACCGAAACAAACTACAAAGAGTGGCCTAGTTATTAGAGCCAAGTTAAGAAAATTTCAAATTTTGTTTTCTCTCTATCACACTTTCTTTTTTGCTTTATTTTTACGAAAGTGATCTATTCCTCTCACTGATCCATGATTTTTACCCTCTTTTTGGTGGATACATCGCTGGATTTACCTATTTTCATAAGAAAATTAACTATTAGAAAATTTCAGCTGCACGAGAAGAATGAAATTGCTAATGCCACAATCGATCAATTCTCACCCACCCACGGTGGCTAAGTTTGGTTGATCTTATAATGGATTCCACTTTTTTTAGTGCATGATTTCCCTAGCCTTTGTTTTCGTGCGTTCCCCTGCACAGCGTGTTGCACAGCGTATTCCTCAGCGTGTTACACAGCGTGTCACCCTGCACAGCGTGTTGCACAGCGTGTTACACAGCATGTCACCCTGCACAGCGTGTTGCACAGCGTGTTGCACAGCGTGTTGCACAGCGTGTTGCACAGCGTGTTACACAGCGTGTCACCCTGCACAGCATGTTGCATAGCGGGTTGCACAGCGTGTCACTCTGCACAGCGTGTTGCACGTCCGAGGCTTTGACACAGTCTTTGACGTCACCCTTCCTCCAATGCTGGAACGAGTGCTCCATTAATAACATTACCAGTAAGCCCTTAATCTAGCAGACAAAGATCTGCACGTAACAGTCGAAGTCAGAAGACAGTGTCGGAAGTTACCCAAATATGGGTATCGAATACTAGCTCAGCTCTCAATTCTGAAGTCTGGTCGGACGTCAGTGGACTGTACAGTCCCTGGAAGTCTGACTAGACTTCAGAATTGAGAGCAAAGTTAGCATTCGATGCTCCCCTATTTGGGTGTCTCCCGACACTGTCTTCTGACTTTGACAGATCGTGTGAAGGGCCCTAAGTCTTTTCTTTTCGAGTACTCACATCGCTTCTCTATTTACACCTCATTATTTTCTAGAGGATTCACTCGACGCTGACGTAGACACTTGGATTCTGAGTGTCGCTTACCTTGACATCACCGGAATGTTTCTCCCTAAAAATGCCTTTGGCTTTGAGAATTCAATACGAACTCTTGATTTTGCAAAATTTCCCCTGTAAAAACCCACCATTGTATCGCAGCGATATAATTAAAGAATGCATGGATGAATTCATTTGCACGTGGGCGAATTGTCATGCACGTGGCTTCTATTTAGAGTTGTTTTCCACGATGAGTGCGTAAAAGCAACCTATTTATTAATCTTTCAATGAAATCAGCGCCTTAGTTTAGTAATGATTTCATCATTTGAACGACAAAATTTTAATGCATTTTATGACTAGCGGACGTGAAACTTGTAAGCTTTCGGTGCACGGACTCATTTGAATTATTATCGATTCTCAATAAACTAAATTTTACGACCTCATTTTACGGTCTTTTCCTGTCTGTGAAGTGGGCGGTAATTAGCGATTCCAGGAAGTTTGGAGAATGACAACCATCGTTATTAATGTTGATGATTGGAGTCACAACATGTTGGATAACCGGCAGGCATCAAACCCAACACACGAAAAAACACGAAAACACATGGAAGTTGCATTGATTTCGTTAAAATGTTCACATTTGTCACGCGTCCGATACATGCGTGTAGAACGTCATATGTATCATTTGTTTCGCATGTAATATTCACAAAACTAACGATGGTTGAAGGAAGGTGAAGCCCTAACCTTACGTAAGCTCGTAGAGTATATTTTTATTTGGGCTGCAAACTTTCTTTTAGTGACTTCCGTGCTGAGATTTTAACGTTCAACTTGAAAAGCTGATGTCGCCGAATTTTACGTTGATTGACACAGATGTTGGTTTGTTTCTTGCTGGCGACAACTCAACAGTTATGGTCGAGGAATTATGTCCTGCAAGCAGTTATGTAAGAAGTCTCTAAAGCAATTAAAGCAAAAGGTCCAGCAATCAGTTACGCTAGAAGTCCAGTAAGCAGTTAAGCAAGAAGTCCAGTAAGCAGTTACACAAGAAGTCTAGCAAGCAGTTAAGCAAGAAGTCCAGCAAGCAGTTACACAAGAAGTCCAGCAAGCAGTTACGCAAGAAGTCCAGCAAGCAGTTACGCAGAAAGTCCAGCAAGCAGTTACGCAGAAAGTCCAGCAAGCAGTTACGCAGAAAGTCCAGCAGCAAAGATCTGATGACAGAAGCGACTCTAATTCGTACATGAAGCAGATGTGATTGAATCGAAAGGTGGACCCAATCGACGAAATATGGAAGTAGTGAGGCTTTAATGCGATTGTTTCATTTGTTTTTGCATATGTTTTGGTGTTATCCGTTACGAGACCACTGTTAAAATATAATTCTTTGATAATTAATTTAAGATACAAATTTTGGATCTAAAATGAAATCGTTTTCAGTCATACAGTACACACTGAAATTGATTATCATTATTATTGGCGTAATTATAATTATTGCAATTGAGAAATCTATCAAAACCCAATGGTAAATATTTGAGATGATCGATAACTCTCCTGAAAGTAAACTAAAGCCATCACTGGGTTCTTCAAAACACTCTGTCATCTGGAAGGGAGTAAAGAAAGAAAAAGCGTAATATTCCACGTTTATTATAAATATCTTATGCACAACCTCTTCATTCTTATTAGTTATTCAATATTTGAACATATGTACAGCAGTTTGAGTAATTTAGCCGCTCTAGCTATCAATACTACGCCTATTTCACGTCTTGCATCGAGCAGTCTCATTATCCTCTCACCTGAATTCAACGCAAGGATTAATTTCGATTTAAAAATCAATGCACAGTCTAGTATTGATAACCGTTCCAAAAATAAACGAGCAAAAAGCCATGATTTTTACGTATGAAATAGAGAAGCTCGATATCTTTCAATGTACTGCGGTTTATATCTGTTAACATAAATTACTTACGAAACAAAATCGATCGCACGTTTCGAAAAATTGACATGATTGGCGTAACATTTGTTCGAACCCATTTCCGCCAAGGCTAATTTTTAAGATTACATTTTGATAAAAACCGGAAAATGGCTTCGAAAGCTGTTGTGGAACGCTGTATAAACCTGTGCACATGATAGACACATTTCAATTGTGAATTTACTGAAGCTATTTAGACTCGGGGGACTTGGGAAATTATTAACTAACTTTTCTGGTCAGTTGCTTTGATCGTTAATTTGCTGAAGCGACTGCAACGTCATGGGACTTGGGAAATTGTTAACTAACTTTTCTGGTCATTTGCTTTAATTGAAGCTACCGATCGTAAACGCCACTAAATGAGGGCAAAATCCTGAGAGACGCACGACTGATGAGCGAATTTCCGAGGGATGAAAAATTGTGCTCTAGAGCCCGTAAATTTTGTCAACTCATGATTACCAACACATTCATATAATCCGCTAATGCCGAGTGGCAAAGATTTTATCAACTTTGGTAGAGTAATTTTAAAAATTATTTGTACGTATGTACAGGTTTGGTTCACCTTTTAACATCTTGTATCGAACGTGACTTGTTAAGGCGGCTGCCCGCCCGTGTTCTGTTTCATTAAAATATTCATTCAACCTCGCAAAGATCATACTACAACAGATGGTTAGTTTTCAGTGATACATAAATTTTGACAATAAAGAGAGAATAGAGTTTTATAAAAATGCACGCAAATATAACAGCTAAATTGATCAAAACAGAAAATTTATTAATTACACAAAAAATCGAGTATCGTGGAAACTAAGCACATGTGACGAAACATTTTGCAACTGCCAGAAAATTTCAACAGCATGTTATTTTATCGAACAATTTTAATGCCGACCGGATTGCTGTTTACATTCTTTCAACAAAAGTTTTCATTAAAAAAACGAAGCGCATTTTTCGCAGCAGACATGGCGCTATGATTGATTCGACACATTTTTGTGCTTGTATAGTAAGTAATTGATAAACGTCATTGAGCTCTTCTCCATCACTTTCTTCTTCACTAGATCAGCGAAACTTGTGTTTCTACGCGCAGCGTCCACAGCCCATTCTAAATAGTCTGTAACTATCACTGGTTTTCGACACCCAAGTACCTTTATTAATTATTCAATGAACTTATCGATGGAGCTGCAGGAAAGTTAAACTGGAATTTCTTCATTAACATCAGTAACCATCAACCAAAAGTGGACCAACTTACACATTTTTTAAATGGAGCAAATATTGTTCGCTTTCCTGCTCACTTGTGTGCATAGGAAAGTTCTCAACGAAACAGCAAAATTTGACGACTAAACTGTTTAATTCCTTATGTCCATAAGTATCGACAGGGACCCTCATTAGGCTAAACTGTTCATTCTGTTCGGAAATTTCAACCGCCACCACAAGGCGTTCGCGAGTCCGAAGCTTTCCTGTCGCATCTCCGCTGTTACCAACTCTGGTGAAGTCAGGTAATGACACACGTAGCCGTGTCACAAAACATCGACGTCAGGGAAAAATATCGATGATAATATCTTCAACCGTCAGTGCAAATATTCTTGAATATTCCCAAGTAGACGCCGCCGATATTCTCTAATGCCTTCTGAAACAATTTATGTAAAATGAAACAAAAAGTGAATTCGAATATCTTCAAAAAAGCCAATTAAGTGCTATAACTACCTCGATATTCAGCATAAATATCGTTATCGTTTTAGTCGAGAAGGAGAATGATATCTGAATCAATAAGATATATACGGGACGAGACATGTATACTGTTTACATGTTGCCCCATGTGTTCACCCTCACATCATTATTACACAAATCAGACAAATTCCCCCTGTCCTACTTATTTTCAACTATTTTAATTGTTATTGTTAATAACAACTATTAACATGAAATGTTTTCTCCTTTTTTCATGCATAACAACTTTCAGGAACAATTTCTGGATTCCAGGGATATTTTTTTAATTTGGAGATTACTTGGTTACTGTACACGAGCTGGCAACAGCATACCTTGGAGAGCAAAATATGCGCTACACGTTTAGGCCCTGCAGTCCAGAGGAAAATCAAAACCTGTACTTTGTAATAAAAGACTATTGATATAATATCAAATCTTTCACGGTAACTCTGTACGTTAACAGTCTTGTGTACAACTGCGACACTACTGCTACAGTTGTAACTGATAGCGTCGGATAATTCTGTCGCACACCGCACTGCCACTCTCATGCAGTGTCGCGTACAGAACTGTCACGTACATGCAGTGTCATCTACAGTGTTGTCACTCACATGAATTGTTACGTACAATATTGTGATACATATGCAGTGTCGCGTACAGTACTGTCACACACATGAAGTGTCCCATACAGTACTGTGACGCACATGCAGTTTCTCATAGGAAGTAATGTCACTTGGTGAACATTTTTAAAGAAGACGTAACTTGAGTGTCGTGACGTTCCCGCACAGGATCACGTGAGCGATATTCGGGAAGCGGACGAATATCAAACTAATCCCATGGATGTACTCTGTTTCATTATACATCAATTATTGATTATCCTCCATATGATCATGGAAAACGCCCGGGCACGTCAAATGAAAAAAAGATAAATTTCATCTCACTGATCCCTGATGGAACAATTTCTTTCGGATGCTTCAAAAACTGTGATTTTGATCGTATGATAATTTTTTATTTTCGTGAGCTTATAGATTCGAAGATTTGAAGAAGTGGATTGATTTGACGTACTTCCATCGTAGCTAACTTTACATGTCAGGAGTATGCAAACTATATTGTTAACTGAGTTCAGTATTATAATCTGATATCTATCTTAAAAAGCACCATGGTTGAAACTAAATCACCACTATAAAAAGTTTTACATACATACGTGTAAAATACACAGTGCAAGACCTCTCATTAAACACAGTAGATCACACGATACGCGTACACATAAAGTGTTCTCACAGGCTCACTCCACCAAGCTCTGCAGCCTGCAGTCAAAGACACATGTCGTCTCGATCTCGAAATTCTCACAATAATTGCAGTTGAGTTCTGCATGACGAGTAACAGAATTATAATCATCGCAAGGTGAACATTATTGAGCCTGGAGTATATCCTCAGAGAATGTATGTACAGTACCTATGAATCAATGCGTAAATTTCCTGAATACAAGTAGCTCAATTGCAACGCCTCATATTGGTTAATAGTATACCTCTACTAGCAATGGTTATATTGATCACTGGTTTCATTTTTCGTGAAAATGATCCGTATCAGAGTGTAGGTGGATTGTATTAACTACACCATTCTTTCATCACGCCAGAATGTACAGTATTTATAAGGACAATACTCAAGTTTCGCCTTTTCTGCCATTTCCTTTTATGACACAGAAGCTGCTTCTGTGCTCGTGCGTACACAAGATCTTCTCTGATGAACACTGGACTTTTGTGATACAAACCTAGTTTAAAGTACAGCTTCATGTACGTTGGTTATTTAAATTTATTCCTCTTCATATCCAACGCTTTGTTCTCATCGTTTCTTGCATAGTTGGAATACTCCTCGGTACTTGGTCTCACTGATATTCACCTCTGAACGCGCTCATCGAATTCTATCCAATTTCGACTAATCAATGAAAACGGCCACCTTTTGGGATGTTTTTTAGTTCAGTGAATGGGAATGGACTGAGAGCCCATGTCAGGCAAGCACGAAGCTTCGGGAAGAATGACCGTTTCTTCGAAGGTCAAAAACTGGCTGATGGAAATAAATGAGTGGCGAGACGTGTTGTTTGAGGGGCGAGACGTGTTGTTTGAGTGGCGAGACGCGTTGTTTGAGTGGCGAGACGTGTTGTTTGAGTGGCGAGACGTGTTGTTCGAGTGACGAGACGTGTTGTTTGAGTGGCGAGACGTGTTGTCATGGCGTAACAGCTCTCGCCGTTTTACTACAGCATTCCTCGGGCCTATTCGCTCACATCATTTCTCAAGCGTTTCAGGTATTTTTCGATGAAATCCTCGTTCACATCCTAATTTTGTGGATAATTACTTAGGACTACTGCTCAGGAGTAAATAACACAACACCAACTTCAAATCTGGTCGGCAAATGCGTGCTTTCTTCGCTCGCTGACGCTACAGGTAACGTTGTGATTCGCCAATGCTCTTCGAAGGGTCACTTTTCAGTTCAAGGTCGGCCTATCTTGAAACAAAATTTCAAACCCACTCACATACTTTGTTCCATGGATTATTTCGTTTTCACTTCACAAAAAATTTGATGGCGCCTGTAACTTAGAGAGGTCCAGGCGCGTGATTGACCAGGATAGCAAGAGGCCTCGGAAGGTGGTCGTCAAGTGACGCAACTTGCCAGCTCGACTGAGCTCGTTCGGGGCAGTGGCTCGATAGCTGAGGTAAAAGAAGGTCTTCAGTTGAACAGAACTCTTACACTGGCAAAAATTACGAATATGTGAGGTCCCAGTGTCCTCTTGGACACGTTCCATCGGGTTTGTAGCACGCAAACTGTGCGTGCGGGCTGAACATTGTAGATGGCACAAACTTTTGCCTTCTACTCGATGATGCCTTGGCTCTCTTTTCGCCCACACTTAGTGGTATTCTCGGTGCGAATTGACCGATGCTGCTTCTGTACATGATGCAATTCAAAGATGCACGGTCGCGTCCCCACTGGATATTTTTCAGAACTGTTAGATTCAAATGTTATACTAGGCGTCAAAGCGTTCAACTATGTTTCATTGGATGCACGAGTTATAATATTTCTGCCAATGCAGGAGACTTGAATGGTGATTTACCCGCGCGTCTCATTAAATAATAAATGAACATAACCACAGCTTATGAGGTCTGATTTCTGGCTCTACGAATTGGAGTTGTTACTTTCCTAGAGTGTGAGAGATAAGAAACTCTGCAACTGCGCGAAGGGCTTCTTCTCGTCGTTTTAAACACAACTTGAAAGTTGACAGTGCCCGTACATAAATAGATAGATAGTTTAAGTATCTACTTGCAACCTGAACGGAGTGTGATTTGTGAGCAACCCTCACTGGAAATTCGACGATTTGAGAGGCAACCCTCGCCCTCGCTGGACGTTCCCCCTGACCGGCCACTGACAGGAACTCTTCAGCAGGCTTGAGTGACTTCAGTGCTGGTAGATAGTTCGTACATGTACAAAACCTCGTATTTTATGTACTGTGTGCGTTAGAAATGTGTGATGAATTTCATCCTAAGGATAGTATTTTTACCTTCATGTCGAAAATTTCTTCTTGTTTTTGTCATTACAGGATAGAAAATTTAAGGCTTTACATATAAAGGAACTAGCAGCGCTGTAGAGACTCTTGCCCTCTAAAGCGTTAGTTCGCTTACTTTTGAACTTATGTGCCTATCGAAGGCTTACCTGGGACTTGTAATTGTTAAATGACCGGCAGCCTAATACTAATAATTCTATTTTACGTTTATTTTCTTGAAGTTTGAGCGTAAAATGTCCACACAGATTCGATTTTTGGATTTGCGTCCCACAATCAAGGCGAAAAGCATTGCTTCGGAGCAAAAAAGTTGACGTCTTAATTTCACTGCTTTTTGCATCAGTAGAGAAAACAATCCATTATCTAGGGAGTGGCTTTAGGGACTTGAGAATTCCAACACTTCCTCTTCACGAGGTAACTGATGTTGAACGTTATATATATCTAAGAAGTTAATTTTTCTCAACTCCGAGTTGAGGACAACATTGTTGAGGACAACTTCGAGAAAAAATTTTTTTATGAATCAGTTTAGTTTGACCTAGCTGATGACTAAATTATTTGACGACCTTCTGCAAGTTGAGTTTTGATGTAAGAAATGTTATAATTGACATCTCAAATGCATCATCCGACGAAGCTCACTTATGTGACTATTGCGTCTTTCCTGTCAAATTTTGAATCTTTACAGAAAGATTTTGATAAAAACTGACTCGGTACTCACCGTATTCGCTTCCATATTTTACTCAGGTCAGCACGATTTATATTCTTCACCCAGAATTCAAAGAATTAACGTTAAATTCGTGTACCCTTATTGATAGATTTATTTCATCGAGACTCACAGCTGAGATTGTCGTCCTGAAAACCGGTTAGCGATTTTTACGTCTGATGCTAAAATTTATCGCAACTGTGTACGAGGCAAGGGATTGGGGCACAAGGATCGTGCTCTACACACCTCACAGATGTTCTTCTTTTCCCCATGCTTTGCAGAACTTTGATTCCGAGATATCGCCTACAGCTAGCGCTCGTTCACGCATCCTGTACCTGGATCATCTGAACGTTTGTTCAGACTTCTCAAGTTCGACTTCCCAGACTTCTCATCGACTTCTAAGTTGGTTTTTACTCATTTTGGAGGTTCTTGAATTTTCGAAAATTCTGAAACTCAGCGCCCAGTTTTTTATTTCATGCACTCAGCACGTCAATTGAGGTCACGCGTCACCGTGAAATCTCCGGTTCAATATTCGGGAAATTACCAACTTTTCCTTCACCCTTCTAGTTCAATCAATCGCTTTTTAACCTTTTAACTCCCTCAAGGGCACTTCAGTTGTAGCATAGTATTTACTTTTAGATTTAAACCTGCAAAACTACGAACGAATTCAAAACAGTATGGATGCACACAGACCTAACAGCGTTAACACGCTATGGACTCTAATGTCACCGCAAAATTTACCGCTGCGTTATCGCATTTCTTTTGTGAGAAGTATGAATTTTTTACCCTATCGGGTTATTGAACAACGTTACAATTCGTTTGAAGAAGTTTCGATTTGGGTACACAATTGACTAACGCCAGCTGTGATTAGTGACGTGGCGTTCACGAATCGAGTGGCATATCGAGTCCTTGAAAAGCATTCTCAAAGTCCACCAAGTTTCGTAAATAACATAATCATGCAAATCTGATATGCTCATTGCTCTGTAGTCTCCTATTCCTCAACCCCACAGCTACAAATAGACCAACACCTCCGGAAACTGCTCATATGTTTCGTGGGATAACACTTCTTGCGGTTGATGATTCATAATTTCCTTTTGATCATTGCGTATGGCCGTATATGAATGTCGTTTGTGTTCCTTTACAATTATAGTGATATTAAACAGTTTAGCAAGGTCTTGATTTAGACAGGGCTGCATTGTAACGACTCACTGTCGAAGATGTTGCCCCAAATACCTAATAACAAGTAGGAACAGTTCTTGCAAAATAAAAAAAATGAACACAACTGAAATCTAAGACAGCCAGCAAATTATTTCCCGACTGTTTCGAGTTACGAGCTAATGATTCCTCATTTGAGCTGATAAAATAACTGCTGCAGCTCATGTGAACTAAATACAGGTATTTATTCTTTTTTTTCGAATGTAAAAGAATTGAAACAAATTTAAACGTTCTAATTAACTTTTAGTGAGGGCTTTCCACAAAAAAGTTATACACGTCTCGAAATTACTAAACAAGTTGCGCCACAAACACAAAATGATCATTCTAATGGAACATAAAATAACAGACGCAATTAGTTCTCAGTGTGAATTTAAGTTCACAAACAATGCGGTCAAATCCAGCAGTATAAAATGTTGATGAAAACCAAATGATAAACACGTCTGATGAAAAATATCGTGAAATTAAGGACACATAAAATCTTACAGAAATTGTTCATAAAATGTTCGAAAGATTTAAAACAAAATCTCTTGGCATTGTGCACAATTTTTTTTAAACTTTTTATAGCATTTCGGAGGATCGAACACGCTGATACTCCTTGGGTTTATTCTTGAATCATAAATTCTGCGTCTTTGATTAACGATGCTATTTGTCTAAATGTTGCATTCCAAATTGATTGAGTCACAAGTTTCTGAGGCACAGTTATACTCACCTAACCTACCCTTTCTACACCAAATTTGAATCCAGAATATATTCATGATTCGAATTGAAGTCATCAATTTTTTCATCAGCGTAATAAGTCGATTTATCAAACTCTCTCTAATATTCTTGAATGGAGGGAATAAACTTTGAAACAATTTCATTTGGGACTTATCCTTCTCAGGCTGTGTTCCCAGAAGCAGGAAATCGACTAGCTGGAAAAACTGAGATGCATGTAAAATAACAAGTGCCGTCCCCGCGCCCTATCTAGGATTGACTTTCACAATGCTTAAAATATGCTTTTCCTGCGTGTTTTTCCCTTATCTTCATCACTCATTATTTTAGAAGTGTTATTAAGCTTCTAAACTGACGGTTTTTCGGCTTTAAAGTTCTTTTTTATACGTCCTGAGTTGATAAAGTGTATTGGAAACGTATAATGGCACACGTTTAAAAATTATTTTTCCAGAAAAATTGGAGTGTTCGTTAGACTGCAACTGGACACCGGGTATCGATAGGAATGTCGGAAACTTTGATTGGTAACAGAAATATTTTAAATGTCGGAAACTTTGCGTTGCAAATAATGTCTGAAACTTTAATTTACTAGCGAGATATTTCAAATCTAATTATTCTCATCATGTTTATATTTTCCGCTTGCATAATCTTGATTTATTGTGGCAAAAAAAAATATTTTAAATGGAATCATTTTCAATATGGGAATATTTTTCCCCTCGCATTATTTTGCTCTATTGGAGCAAAAGAATATTTCAAGTCGAATTATATACCTTAATTACTATGATATTTTAAATTTACTTTTCGTCGGTTCATATAATTTATGTTTCTCTCCCAAAATGAACTCTTGCACTGTGGATTTACTGATCCATTTGCTTAGAATAACGACTTCCTGTCAGATTTTTTTGTAATTTTTAACTCCATAATAAAAGACTCCAATCGGGTTCAGTTATACTTCATTTTAATTTAATGTCAAATTCTTTCAAGTGCCATCCTTTGCAATGCATGCGTAGTACTAGTAGAATAATATAGAAATTATTGTAGCGCGTTCACTCGGAATTCATCATGGCCGAAACAAGGTGATAGTTCACATGTGAATGACTCATTTCTTCTTCAGCAGTCCTGTCATATTTGACTCAAATATTTAATTTTAACCAATTCATTCAATACCTGTAACTTACATACCTCAGTGTAACCTTAAGCCTTTTTTTGTTATTAATCATTGATGTCCTGTAAATTGAATACCTTCATTTCTATATAGGTTGCCTTAGAAGCCTTGTCGCTTATTCGGCCCACATGTGGTATATATCCTGATCCCGGTTCTTCGTCATTCCTCATTTGATTGTAACCCCGTGTCTGATGTAAATTACTTGTGGTAAATAAATGTTTACAATTGTTTAAAAATGTTTTTACATATGAGCCATGTCAACGAGCCAAAGCCTACGAAGATATGAAAATTTTTTGATTTGGAATGAAAAGTCGCAAAGAATGGGTTTAAATATGCGTGAAAACGTATAACTCAGAATCTATTTCTCTTTTGTCTTGTTGTGAGAATTCAGCGAAGGTAAAAATTATATCAAGACTTTTAATTGCGTTTCTTCGGAGTCACAATTACGTAATTTAATTGCCTCCCACGTTAACAAATAAAGCGATATATTTCGTTATTAAATGTTTTGGGATTTTATTGCTTCGTTTCTAAGTATGCTTTGTAATGGTAGTTTACAATAGGCTAGCAGAAGAGGAACTTCAAAAAACATTTAAATCGAAGAGTTAATTTTCAGATCAGATTTTCTTCGACAAGCTTGCAGACTTGCACAACTCTAGCTGAACCCTTATGCGGATGTACATATATTAAAATAGATATTTTGTTCCCTGGATGTCGATAATTTAACATAATATTCGCCCCCTGTCGTTTACCTCAAGCACAAGTTTAGCCGAACATCTCCCTGGTTTGCGGTGGCCAAACATTTGTCGCCCTTGAGTCGCTTGGGCTACACATTAGGAGTGTGTCGCGCTAGAGGGACAAGTACATTCGCTGGGCGTCAGTTGCCCGAACTGCAATGAGTCATGCGCTGTATTGTTAGTCCTAGAGCTGCATTATTACTAACACTAGTGTGTTCTGCTATAGTTCTTTCGGTATTTGAGCCTAACAGCACTGCGCCATTTGCCGGAGAAGAGAAATGCTCATTAGGCGGCTCCAAATGAGGGGTTGATAGGCTCACAGGTGTGGCGAGCTCTTGTAGAGAATGCGGGATAAAATTATCGCTTGGGCTTTTCAAAATTGAAGGATTAAAGTAAGATGGGTTATGCTTGGATGAATTCACCATCATGCTAGACACTGGTAAACTTAATTCGCATTGTTTTTCGCTTCGGATCTCTGGGTTTTCCATAGAATCTCTTCGCGGTTCAACTTCCATCGGACTACGACTTCTCCTATGTTCCTCTCGCATTGCTCTGCGCAGTCCATCGTTAGATCTGGACAACGTGGAAGACGGAGACATACTTCGTCCTATTTCCGGAGGTGGAAACCCACTTCTGTCACTTTCGTCATCCATGATTGACGACGAGTCTACCGTCTGGTCTTCGTCTTCCTCATCAACGTCGTTGCCCACATTCGTCCTTCTGGTTTGACCTGGAGACCTCGTTTCTTCAGCACGTCTTCTGTTGTCGGCTTCTGCTTCGGGTCGGTCGGTGGTACCGTCTTCGTCTTCGTCGTACCGAGACTCACCGTCGAGATCTTCGTCATGAGTGCTTTGGCTGCCGTCTTCGCCCTCTTCACCGTCATGCACGACGCGCTTGTGCTTTGTGCGACGGTTCTGGAACCAAACTTTGACCTGCAATGGAAAGAAAAAGAAGCCGTGAGTAGCGTTTTTATCAACAGTATGAGCATAAAAACCATTTACATTCAATGGAACCAATTACATTCATTTGGGTTAAATTGCTTTTGTGTTTGTCTCTGCTGCTTATGTCCCCCTGTACTGCCCAACGGGTTTTGAGGATTTTGTTTGTATTTCAGTTATGCAGTTTTGTAGGAGGATAACTAAATTTAGGTATGAGTAGGGAAACTTTTGAGAGCTGCTGTTTGTGTGTACCAATAGTATTCAACTCTGAGATCTCATTTTCAAGTTTGTCTTGTCAAATAATAATGCACGTTGGGAAAAATGAATAATAAATATGCGTTTTCGATCACAATAAAAACTTACATTCCAGAATGGAAAAATATTTTCTCAAGACCGTAAGAGAGTGAGCAAACCTGAGATGAGAATGTGTTCTTAGATGAAAGTTGAATTATACGTCATGCTCAAGAATCTTTCAAAGCCAGATGGATGTTGGATCAAAGTGAAAGGACAATAATAAAAATTGAAATTGTCCAACGACTATCTAATAACAGATTGTATTTTCCACAATTCAATTAAAAATTTCATACAGAACTCTTCATTCATATAGTCTATAGGAGAACGTAATTTTTTTTGTAGGCCAAAATACTGCTGAGCTTTGAATTCATCCCTGCTCCTGCATCCTTTACAATTCTCAGTACAATCAAAGTACGTACTTTGCGTTATAGGGCTATAGCTTTCGTTATGGAATTTATGGCTCCGCAAATTTATGGCTTGGTATGGAAATTGTGACGTGGAGACTTCCTAAGAGCTGTAAAAAAATAAAATCAGAGAGTATTCATACATGTTTCGTTACGTACACCAAAATTTACGTGCACGGTTTTTGTGTACAAAATTTCACCGAAAATGGCCTTATTTCTAGACGAATCCTAAAAAATTATCACACGGAGACTTACAGAATACTAAAATATTTGCTTTAAAACTTTCTATTAATGAGCTTCGAGTTGTTGAAATTTCTTTTTTTTAGAGAATACGTCAACATTCTTCGGTACCTCTGAAATATATATTTGGCAACATTCGTTATCGTCTCTAAAATTCCAACCAAGTGTTGGGATCTGGTTGTCGATTGTGAATGTGTGTGGAAAAGACCTCTCGTTTTTTGATAAAAGACGCATTGCTGGCACGTTTGAAAGTGATACTCTACACGAGAGATCTCTAAAAATTTAGGCAGAGATCTAAACTAGAAGTCGATGCTCGGGAGAGACAAGATGGCGACACAAGATCATCCTGTTGTAGTAGGTATAGAAGTCTTCAGTGTTCGACATCAGCAGTCATTCCGAGTCTAACTAGTCGTCGGAGTATCTAAAATAATTTAAACTATTTTGACTGTCACGTAATTTTATCAAATTCTTTAGAAACTACCGATGAGGGACGAAAAGTTAGACTCGGTTTAGGCACACGGTGAGGAAAGCAAGATTTAACCTCAACGCTCGTGAAATAGTTGACTAAATTTCACAATAAAATACCGAAGATGATCTTGCGTGGGGAGCTTGGAAAATGCCATTCAATTTGTATACTACTCAGCGTTCCCAATTCTGTAAACTTAATCAATGTAATTTTTTCGACATATTGTTAGAGCCAAGTTGCTCTTTCCCAGAAGGAAGTGTTGTCTTACTGTTTTTGTTCTGTTTTTACCCAATTTTGATATAATGCGATGGAAGAGAATACATGTTCTGGAAATTATAACATGTATTCATGTCATATTCAAATTATGTATAATTGTACAGAAAATTCCACATCATAATAAACATATTTGTGAATTAAAAAATAATATCAAATTTCAGCAGTTAGGGGTTAATTAAGAAGCTGTAATACAACTAAGAAGTTTGTGACAAGGATGAGTCGGAGGAATCGAGTTCAGTTTGCTTAGGATCAGAAGGATGAAATTAAGTTTTGAGAATATAAGGGATGCCCGGGATTCAACTTGTAGAAAAAATGTTGGAAGCATCTGCTGGATTTATTGATTTATTACTCAAGTTTCGCACGTTTAAGCAGCGTGGGTTTTCACGGAAGTAGGCTACAAAAACTTTGAACATATGCATGTGAAATTAGAGAATATGAACTTATAGGCTCAAAATTGGGGAACGTTGACTTATTGGCTCAACATTGATGAACATTGACTTATCGGCTCAAAGTTGGTGAACATTGATTTATAGGTCCAAAATTGGTCAACATTGACTTATAGGCTCAAAATTGGTGAACATTGACCTATAGGTTCTAAATTAGAGAACATGGACACATAAATCCGAAATTTTCTTTGCTTGTTCGCTTGGAAACGCACGCTGCTTTGGTAAGCGTGAGCTTGTGTATTAAATGAATAAACCCAGTTGATGTTTTCAACATTTACCGTACAAAGACTGAATGTTGAGGACAACTATTGTATTTTGTAGTCCGAAGGATCAAGGTTGACCTCTTTACACGATGATGAACTTGTAAAAAGCAGTTTAAAAACCTGAACAGTTCTTCTGAACCGAAAAGCGATACAAAATCCGAACAGCTCGATTCATCTTGTGGCACGCATACAGGAGAAGCCTCACTAGGTTCGAATTCTAACGATCTAATGAAGTATCTTCCATTCAGAATGACCCACAAAATTATATACCAAAGTTAACCACCGTATGTGCATCTGTTACATCATCTGCATTCCAAAATCGTTCATTTTCATTGCAAGCGTAAATATAAAGTACGCTTGAGAGCTGAAACCCGACACATGCTCTATTTGCAAGGAATGAAGTGGTATAGTAAATACTGTTTTTCTGTCAAGTTTCACGAATTCTTGGTTAATATTTCTGAATAGAAGAAAAAATTCGGGGAAATTTTTCATGATTGACGCTGCTCGGGTGAGAGATGGATCTGCAGACCTCTGTATAGTACGAAAAACTTCATATGAATATAATAATTTCTATGAAACCAACTCAACTTTCAAATCAAGTGAAATTTTTTGAATGTGTTGGAATTTGTTAGGGTGACAATTAACGTTGGTTGCAGAGCACTCTCATCGATCGATGTTTGTTCACTCAGCTTCATCACATGAAATTGATTACCCCTGAATTTTGTAGGTTGAATTCTTGTGAAAAAAATGTGGACGTGCTTGAAAAGAAACAACAGGTTTCATCGCATCTTCCTTCAAACTAGGAAAATGTAAATGTCGACCGACGCTGCTGCGACAATTGTAAAACCACAGACCATTAAAAATGTAGTCAGTGCTGAACCTTGTATGGTTGGTGTCAAGTAAATAGGACGACGTGCAAAGCAATTCAGATTACAACTTTAATCGAGGCCCTCTCGAATATAGGCTGATTAATCGATACAATACACTTTTTCTCACTGTTTTTGCCGTGCTATCGGATGTGAAATAGTTCGTGCATTTCAATCCACGTAGGATAATAGTCCACAAATATATTGTACGGCGAAGATTTTCAAGGGATAAACTATGTTGTCGTTTTTAATATATAGTCTCGACAGCTTTTATCCGTTCTACCAACGGTACCAACGCATGTTTAATATAAAATTTAAGTAATCAAGTATTTTTGAAGGCCCCCACCTGCCATCAAATCGTAAAAAATTCAATTTTATTGCTTTAAAAATCAAGCAGTAGTGACTAACGCGTACTTCGAAAATACAAGCACAGAAATTTCCTGGTACAGGTATTCTCGTTGAAAAGCTGGTCGGATCCAAATTAGATTAACATAAAAAAAATTAACATCCACCCACTGAGCAATTTGTTCCGATCGAACGCTTGCTCACACCTGCGTAGATATCGGAGTCACCCACCACGACTCAACGCAATAATGAGCAGTTAACAGCTATGCAAATGAAGCTGCGCTCACTGCAATTGTGATTGATAAGACCGGACTCTTTCCAAGTCAACGGAACCGCGGAATTTCCGCCACGGCTTTTTGTGAGTTTTCCGCCGTGCACTTGACACGATTAGGTAACAACACTGAAACTTCTTTTTCTTGCTTCTTGTCGTACTTGTGCTTCAGTGAGGCCTGTGCAGTTGGTGAAACTCCATGTGGTACTTGAATCGCGTGTTCAGTTTCTAGAATCGCCAGTGGGTGTCTATTTACTTTTAACACGTTTTGTTACCCTAAAATCTCATTGCTGATTAGATCATCTCACACACTTATGTCATCTTATCTGCTCATCGACCGTCAATGACGTTGAACGAGAACGGTTAAAAATTCCGAAATGCCATGCTGGAGTGTACTAGAGATGCCCTGATCGCTGATAAATTTGTGGGGTTATGTATTCTATGCCCGTGAAAATTTTGTTTAAGCTGACGAACATATCTACATTAGTGTGAAACCAATTGCACATTCATTTCGTGAAACGACAGTTCAAGCTTTCACAAGTTATAAATACTGATCACGTGTATACTTAGGAGTAGGATCGATGTGTAGACTATTCAAAGCTAAGAAACTTGTTAGGGTACTGTATGAAGAGCGAATAAAATTGGAATTTAACTGAGATTTAAAACCGAACTATTTTGTTGAGTTGTGCGGAAAATTTGATTGGACGTAATCATGAAGACAGTTCAATAAAACCTACTGTTTGTATTGTTTTCCAAAATTATTTCTAGACATAGGAAGCCAAAAATGATCAGGTGACGAATCAAATATTACGTACAATGCTCTGGTGGATATTGAAGCGTTTTTCAATTTCGAGATTAACAGGAGGAAGATTGCATCGGATATTTCAAGTATGGTAAATGCACCCATTCAAACGTCGCTTATACCAGCTTTCAAAAATTAATTTCTTGTTGAAAGTTATAGCTTCAGATGTAAGTCTTAGAGTGAAGTACTTGAAGATATATCCACATGGCATAAATTTTAATGTTTAAACATGTCAATGGAGAGAACATTATTATTGGAAGGAAATCATGCTTTATTCGAAGTATAGATCTAATACTTCTATTCAGCAAGGTTCACATTTTGGTACTTTGAGTGCAAAATGCTGCTTCCCAATTATAATGGACTGAATGATGTGAGGATAGACTACGGCATCATATCGGCTTAATTAGGATGAGCTGTTGAAGATTCTTGCCACTGAGTACATTGTACTAGAACTTGAGTACAAATTACAATTCAATTACAACATTAATTCGTGAAAACTGCCTCTCTCTCTCTCTACTTTGAGTCACACATGCAAACTACTGCATCGTCTGCAACTGAATTAGTTATGCAAGTGTTGTCATGAATAATGTCGCTGGTAAAAAGGCTCAATGTTTGTGGACTCAAGAATGAACCCTGCGGTACACCTTCTTCTACAAGGAATACATTATATTCCTTGAAGTTATATTCGACATATTGACTTCTGTTTGATAGACAACTATTAAATAGATCATAGACATGCCTCAAAAGCCCAAGTTTTCTAATAATTTGAAATTAACTCATGTGGTTAATGCATATTTGGTATTTTTAGTTAAATTTTCGATTGATCGAATGAGCATCAATTAATTTCAGAAATACAGGCAATCCCCGAGATCTGACATACCTATCTTGAGAAAGATTTGATTTATATTCGAATACTTAAAACTTAACATTTGAACATAAATCAAATGTTGCCTTAAATAAGTACGTCAAACCTCGAGGATCGACAGCATCTACCTGCAAACTGGAAAATATGTAAGACATCTGAATATACTTTCACAGCTTGTACAAATGCAACTCATAAATTATGAAATTCTTTGAAAGCACAAAACTTATAGTGCTAAACACATTATATAATTACAAATACATTACATCTGTTCGAGAAAAGTTCGCCGGTCGTGTTGTTGGTAAAAGACAGGGAAAATTTGAAAAAAACAATAGAAATAATCACTTTTGAATTTTCCGCAGAATCCCACAGCCTTGAGAATGTCAGCGAAAATGGCTTTCTTTCATGCATCGTTGGTGTAAGCGGTTGAGGCCTCTCGGTGCGCTGAGAACGCTAACTAACTATAAAAAATGATTTACTTTTTTGTGTGTGCGGGTGTAGGGCTGAAGAAACCTCAAAATTATGCATCAAGGTACTAATTTTTGAAAATGAACATGCATCACATTTTTTTAATTTGTTAGGATGTGCGTCAGACTTTTGCCCATTAAGAAAAAACAAACCCAACCCTCGGCCCGAGCACAAAAATTAATGTTGTCAGACGACATCTTAAAACTGAACGGGACTGAAACGGCCAGGAGACGAATAATTAAATAAGAAGTTAAAATTTCACTCCGTTTAGCAAAATTCGCACATGGTAAGCACAAAATCATGCGGGCTAAACGTGCGCCTTCTACTGCATGAACTACATTTTCGTGTACAATTTTGATTAGACGTACCAATTCCAATTGAGGAAACAGTGCGTAACGCTGTGTTTTATGAAAATTTTGAATAGATTGGAATAGAAAACTTTAAAGAGGAAAAATTAGAATTGCAAAGTAATAAATGAAAATAGCAGTTTTTTTCTAAGTTTTTTAATTTCAGTGTTACATTCGCACACATGATATTAGTGGTGCGATTTGTAGCACCGATCTACATGCTCAACTGACGAGGCAAAACTTGTACTCTTCATTCCAAATGGCATGATTCCAATGCGTGTGTTCATTATCTTACTTACCATGGTTGAACTGATGAGCTATTTTACATTTCACGCTACGACTTATGAGTTTAAATTGTTTTTTTCTACTCTTCGGAGTCGTTCAATGACGACTTTCCAATCAAGCAGAAATTTTGACTATCCCATTACTTCCAAATGGTAATCCGTGAGTTGCCTGATAGTTTGGTATTGTTTATCCCACTATTTAATTATAGCCCAATGTTGCTTACTCGCTCGCATGGTTGGTCCATCCGTCCGTCTCTCTGTCACGTTCTTAAGGAATTACGTAGGAAAAAATTCCCGGGTCCGTATTCCTAAACTGATATCGAGACTCAGATAAAGCAGTCCGCTTCAGTGATACTGAAAATACCATCATTTCCTGTCAGAGTTACCGTAAATAAGAGGGCATCTCAAGAAATAAACATCATTTGTCCCGCCATTTTTGGCGGGGAGTGTCTACTAGTTCACTTTACAACGAGTGACGATGTTACTTCCAATGTGCAGAGTGTTCGCACATTGAAGTGAAAGCCTTGAAAGAGTAGTGTTCCTGAAATTCGCATTGTGTCCCTATTGTTAAAATATGCTTCAGTGCAGTACCAAATATTGACAAATTGGGCTTACTGCGCATATAGAAGTACAGGTCAATGAAAAGTGGAAATCACATATTGAAATACCGCACCCATCGTTCAAACTCGATCAGTGTACCTGATTTGGGAATAGTGTTATCACTGTTGAAAGATAAGGATAAAAAGTGATATTGAGAAACAACACATGGCGTAAATTTAGGTTAAATTCAGGTTGAAGTTACATAGTTACATACACGCATGTGGTATGTTGAAATACGAATACCGAATGATAAATTACATGTTGCCGATATTTCAAATTGATGAACCCGTTGTTAAAATGAATACACATACCTCGTGCGAAGTACAAGACGAGGTGCATATTTTTATAGCATGCCTCGTGTGAATTGTATTTCATATCCAAAATTTTAAAATAGAAATACTGTTGCAAAGGTGGAAGCCGCTAATGCAGAGTTCTGTTTTTTGAGCTTTCAGGATGTACCTAATGAAAAATTTCCGGATATTTGACCTGCGAACTTCATCGAAAGATCCAACATTATATCTGTTATTATAAAAGAAAGACTTTTACGAACACTCACATTTCCTTAGTGCTCATGACACGTTTTGTCGAACCACTTTAGGCGAAGAAAACACATATGCCCGGTGTATATTTCAAAACATCACTAACCATTTTTCGGCAACGTTAATGACATGTCACTTGCTATTTTAGAAATAGCGAAATGTACACGAAAGAATTGATCACTGCAGAGTGACAGAAATTGCACGGCGACTAAGATGCGAGACAAGTTAAGTGTTTCGTGCAAGTGTTGTGGCGACCGCCAGTGCCGGCATGTCTAGTCCTTCGTTTTTGCCGCGGACGGGGAGAGTTTTTCTGAAGGATTGTTATTCCGACGTCAGGATAATTACGAAATTAAGTCTTGTTTTGTATCGCTAATGGGCGATGATCAGGTAAGCGATTCGAGAGATGAGGAAATTATAGGAAGTCGATAGTCAAACGGCCGTCACAAGTTGACGATGGAGGGACCGTGGCAGCACATGGATGGCTCAAAGTCGTGATGGAGATTACCGTAGCTAAAATAGCTTTTTTCAACAGACGGTTATTATCGTTGTTAAATCAAATTTTGATTCATACTTTGATAATGAGAGACAACATCAGTTTACTTTAACATCCCAAAATGAGGTTGGTTAAACAGGGTATATCCTCATTATCTTAGATTGCAAAATTTTACAGCAATATCATAACGATATTGCCGTGGGTGACAATGATTAGTTCGGTATGCAATCCCTAATATTACTATCGTTGTGATTTGAATACGTTTCATCCTTAGCGGTCTATTGCTGATTTACTTCTCTTCGTTGGACTAAAGATTGCAAACACGTGGACCACATACCAGGAACAATTTTTGCATAAATGGATATTTTCACGGTATACGCACATGATATTTGATGTGATAATTGTATTTTATTGGTATCAGAGACGCGTACGTCAAACGTAATAGGAACCGAAATGATCACATCAAAATGTACCTAATGGCTCTTCCATCCATTTATGATGCTAGAGTAGTGTTCTGAGTAGGTCGTCAGGCTAAGGACTCTCTAAAATTCTTAATAGTAACCGGAGTAATAATTTTGATAAAATAATCGATACACATGTCAGGCATGCCATTATTTTTTTTACACGCCACTGCTGGGAAAATTTAGTGTGCAAAAAGATCAGAAAGAAGAGTATTTTCAAATTATCATAAATAGATGCTTGAAGAAGAAGAAGTAAATCAAATAGAAATAACACAATGATAGTAGAAGTAGTAGTGACTAAGTATTGCAACTACGATTAGAGCTTAGATAACTATTGCAATATGCGCAAATGTGATGCGGTCAAAAAAGAAACCTTACTTTTCATTTTTCATGCCCATTATTTACGCTGCACGCAAACTCTGGATGAAAATTGATGTCTGGACTTCAATTCACAAACTCTGGACCGGAAACAGTTGTTGCACGCCCATTTTTGTTTTCTGTACCCCCTTTTTGTATACCCGTTTTGTATGTCCTTTTTGCAAGCCCATTTTTGTTTTCTGTAACCCCATTTTGTATACCCGTTTTGTATGTCCTTTTTGCACGCCCATTTTGTTTTCTGTACCCCCATTTTGTACGTCCATTTTGCAAGCCCATTTTTGTTTTCTGTACCCCCATTTTGTACACCCGTTTTGTATGTCTATTGTGCAAGCCCATTTTGTACACCTGTTTTGTACACCCGTTTGTTCGTTCATTTCTAGAGAAACCGTAAGACAGCTGAAGCCCAGTAATCTTCGATTGTTTGTCTCTAATATTAGGTAACTATTTTGCCGGTATTTTCAGGCACGGTTGATGGGTTAGCTGAGCGGCTGTCGGACGCTCCATTAGAATGAAGAACTTCAAGACGAACGAAAGTCATTCGTGCAAAACGGAGCGAAAACTGAGTAAATTTGACGTGTTTTGCACTACTTAAATTCCATGGAGCCAGTTGTGACTTTGCACAATGACAGAATTGTTACACCTTTTCCAAAGGACATTTCTAAATTGAGTGAATGGAGGGAGATCTGATACGGGCGTCAGTAATTTCAAACCTGCTCGTCAGAGGCTAACATGAAAGCAGGACCCACGTTCAACAGCAAATAAACTAACACTTTGGCTGCATCGTGCGCCATATATGGCACACGTGATCGTCTAACCTAACCTAACTTAGGCAAAGCAGTAACACATATGAATAAAAATTTTAGGTTTTCATGAAATTTGCGTATATGCCAATTTAGATAAGAAGAAAAATTGATAGGACAACTAATTTGTTAAAACAAAATTCTTCATTTCTAAATTGACGACCAAGATATTTTTCGACGTGAAATTTTACCTCTATTGAGAATTGTGGTCAAAGTGTTCAGACTGTAGGTGTTCGGGTTGTACAAGGCTATCTTTCTTGTGTGTCAAGATTTGAAATTCGATTTTGTACAAAGTTGGGGCTATAATGAGCTATATTTCTCCAAATCAACGTGCGGTATTAAGAAGCTGCTGCTTTGCACATCTGTGTGACCAGAACTGGAGGCTAAAAACTATTGCCTTTATGCCCCATAATTGGCTGATTTGAACTTTTCGTAGAATAAACATAATAACCACTTTCATTATATCAACTAGCACGTTCATTAAGCATTATTTTTGAGAAATTCATCTTCAGTCAATTATGAAATGACTGTACCGGTGGAACTAGAACAATCGTCAAATCTCTTCACGTCAGTCAAATCTGGCAACACCGGATGCCATGCAGACCCACTTACACCTGCGCACGTCAACTGAACAAATAAGTACGAGTGACTGACGGCCAGTGATGTGTTCTCAAAGGTTCTTGACACGATCTGTCAATGTCTGAAGACAGTGTCGGCAGACACCTAAATATGGGCATCGAATGCTAACTTTGCTCTCTATTCTGGAGTCTGGTCGGACGTCAATGGACTTTTTTTTGACATACTCCATATTGTGACATACTGAACGAGCGCTCAGGCCAGTGCAATGAGTCCCTTATTATGCTCTTGTAAGCAGCCCAAAGGAGGACAACAAGAGAAAAAGAGAAGTGGAAGAGACTATGAAGAAAAAGAGACTATAAAGAAGAAAACAAGAAGAAGAAGAAAAAGAAGAAAAGAAAATAAGAAGTAGAAGAGAAAGAAAAGTAAGAAGAGGAACGCTATATCTCAGTCGTGATTATATAGTAACTATTTACGAGTATAATAAAGCCCAGAGTATCATAAAAATCCATATTTCATCTAGAGGTATTACAATTTTCTTGACGACTAGGACTTGAAGAATTACGATGAAATGTTTTTGTCAAAATTCACGGTAATTCAGGTTGGTAACACATTCACTTAAATCTACAAAGTCAGTTCTCCAGGGCAGCGGTGCCAACTTTACCTCCTTCATATGCAAATAAAAAGATTGATTATCTCTATAAGATAGCATGCATCAGTTATTTATGTCTTGGAGAAACAGGACACGTAACACTTTGAAGGAGAGTGTTCTGAGAGAAAGCGCGTGTGCTGTGTTCTAATACGCGCTCACAATTTTACGTCTTGAATATCTTTAATTTTCAATTAGACTTATTTGTGATTGCTCCTATGAATAGATGAGCATACATTGCTGACGGATTTTGTGTGACGAAATTCTGAATCAGGTATAAAATTTTATCTGTATTGAGTGATTCTCAATCTAATTTTAATTCTTATCTTGATCATCTTTCTGGTTGCGTTGTGTCATTACTGAGTAATAGAGTAAAAACGATCAAAACTCAAGGGCACTACTCATGCTTGAGTAAAAATGTGATCTAAAAATTCTATTTCAGAAGAAATTAACAGTTTCATCAACGTAAAAGTTTCAAAATTAATGCACCTTATATTTGAGTGTGTTGTACCGTCTTACTTTCACCGAGTCATCTATGATTTTGGTTGCCCTTGCAAGCACTGCTAACGCAAGCAAGTCCAAAAGATGCAAGCACCAAAGAAGAAAAAGTTTGATATGATAAACTGAGGACGGGGACTTATTTATGCAATCATTCGAATGATTACTCTTTATCTGAGTTAAGGACCTGCGTGAGAAGAGAAAAATGACAACGTTATGAAAGTGGATGTCAGTGCAACATGTTAATGGGTGCTCAAACTGACAGATTCATGTTGACTAACCGTTGAATAATTAGGGTAGATAGCTGGAGAATACACGATCAACGATTCGGTTGAGCAGAAGATCGATAGCATGTACCTGTTAATGTATCCCACCGCCGAGAAAAAATGATGTAGCATTTTTATAATGCGGGCGCAGGGTCTTAAAAACCTGAAAGTTGTGTGTCTAGGTGTCACATTTTGAAAATCAATATCTATTACTATTTTTTCCCAATACGGTGATATACGCGTCAGATTTTGTCTGTTCAGCAACACAACGTATCCGATTGTCTGGGAAAGTGACGATGCAACCCCTCATCGAACGTGGTGAGCTATCTTGCGTTGGGGTCCAGTTTGTGATCAATTGATTCGAGAACGACAAGTTGCGGACCAATGAAGCTCTATATTCGCACGAAGCAAATATTCCTAAGCCAGATTAAAGTTTACAAAGATCTACTTGTAGACTCTTTGTCCGGACCCAAGAAAAGTAGAAGCTTGGCTGTGTAACTCCACTGGGAAAACTGTTATTTCAATTGATGAAGTACAATGTTCCGATGAAGTACAGTGTTCCGATGAAGTACAGTGTTCCGATGAAGTACAGAGTACCGCTGCAGCAGAGACCGGATGCATTATGCGTTCCATTATTGGTGTCATTCATCACCATCAATACTACTTACCTTCTATTACTAGCAGGAGGACGTGTATCTTATTTTTCCTGCAGATATTTTGCTTCTAAGCATTCTTCATTAACGGCTGTCGATGTCGTAAATACTTCGGAAACAATTAAGCGACGTTCCATTATGAGATGGAAGATTTTATGAAAACAGTATGACACGTTTATCGCCAGAAGAGGAATGTGTGTATCTAAATATTCATTTCTTTTACTTTTGTGTTATTTAAATCGCTTATACTAATCTTGTTGATGCATAACGAGGAAAGTTTTTCGCATTTGATTTTGTTTTCTAATTTCCTGCCAACGATGAAGAATAAAATTCCATGGGAGCATTTTTAGAATAATTGTGTATTTAGAACTTTAAGCACAAAGAAAGAACTTGTTTGATACACTTTATCGTCCTTGACATTAATGAAAAAGTTTATGAATAACTGGCGTATATATGTTTGCAAATTATGTGTAGTGAATTAGAATGACTGTGTATTTTTCAAAGCATTTTGAGTTTCAATTTAATTCATTGTGCAAGTCATACCTTGCAATGAAATAATTAAAAGTTAGAAATAACAAAATTAAATACGACATTCCTGATTTTTTTGACACCGTTTATTGTCTTATTCTATATTCGAGGTAACTCTAGTAAATGACCCTATAAATATTAGCTGCATGCCTGCGCTTCTTCATGCTCGAATCAATTAACGCTTATGCGTTCAATTGATGTGCATATCTTTATTTTTACATAAACTCTAAAACCCGCGCGCCGTGCGTACGTTCTACAGGTCTGCGCGTACGGTGCGGTGCCGTCTCGTACGATGAGGGCCTCCCTGGGCGCGCAGCAAAATTTGCCGCGAAAAAAGTCTGCATAACTCGTGACGGTAGTCCATTTGTCCTTGAAATGGTCGAAGAGACACTGCAAATTACAGCTCCCTTTAAGAATTATTGACCGTTTTCCAGCAAGGCTTCAATGCTGCTGTCATGATCTATTGCCATCAAAGTGGACGATTCTATCCCATTTTCTTATGGGAGTTTTTCCAAGGAATTTGATAGGCCAATGTAGCAGAAACTGCTCACTTAATGTCTTTATTACTCTTGTTTTTGGGTGTACATCGTTCACATGCACGAACTAATAGGCTTATTAACTATTTTTAGAAGCATTTTACATGAAAATTACTTTCGTAAAAAGAATTCTGACATAGCGGCACGGCTAGAGGCAGCTGCTTTTTTTTGTCAGGTGCATAGTAATTTCTAGCTTTTCAGAATACTTCATGAATCTTGAAATTCCCAATACGGGTGAAAAAACTAAATTTTTTGAAGACATGATTCATTTTGCCAGTACTCGATGCTCATACCTCTCACTCGAGTGCTTGTGAAATCTCTAACATCACCGCATTCGCTATCGAATTAAAATACTGCATTAATGTTCCGATGTTTTCGAAGAATACGTCAAGTTTGATTTCAGGTTTCCCATTACTTCTGAACCAATCCGTCACTAACAGCATCTTAGGTTTCCCATTACTTCTGAACCAATCCGTCACTAACAGCATCTTAGAAACAATACTGGCACGGTGCTCAACTTTACTTTCAACTTAACTGAAAGATGAATTCGATTCTGAAACTTTTTTTCCATTCGATGTGCACTGGCACGTTGCAGATCTCATTTTCCCTTCGAAAAGCATCAGTGAAAGTATTGATACGTCTCTGAGTATCACCGTGCACTTAAATACTTCTGAAAACGAACTATGCAAGAATGGCCGATACATCAGAATTGTTTGCCGTTCCCTTGGACAAAACAACACCTCTCAGTGCTACGCATGAAATATAGCAATCACAATCGCCCTCTTTGATTGTAACTCTTATTTTCCCCCTGTGATTGTAACTTTTATTTGCAGCTCAGCGCGCGTTTGTCGAAATATGAGGCATCTGCTAAAGTCCAGATAGCAAAAAGCACGCTATGTGCTGTTACAAAGACATGAAATATCACTGTTGCACTCAATGATTTCGATGCCTCAGAGGTACCCGATCAGAGCCCACTCCATCGCGTTGTCAGGGCAGCCGTGCCACCGGTCTGTTGCTTCTCGCTGAACATCGATTTTGATATCTCAATTTGGCGTCGATTAGCTGAGTATTTATTAGGTCGTATAACAATGTTAATGCTCACATTACACCATGCCAATGGAGCTATAATGGCCATTTAATGGCAGTTTGATCGAGGATGTTGCCCCTCCCTAATGCTAGTATGTGTGACTTTTAATGAGACGCTTTTTTGGAACCAAATGCTCCATATATTTTCCAAGTTACTTGGCTTTTTCTAGGCACTTGGAGCAAGCCCGTGCGAGATTATGCCGTGCAAAGTTGTCATCTACGCCACTAAAACACTCCTAGAGAGTTCAGGCCTGCTGTCAATGATGTGTTGTCAGTTATGAGACCATCACGCCCCCATAATGAATTAGTTTTATTGCCCCTATTAACGTGAACGCGGAATTCTAAGATAGTGCCAAATAGAGGCGCTACATGCCAGCTAGCTTAACTTGGAGAGCTGCTTCGAATTAATGGAAGGTTTTCAGGACGAGATTACACCTGTTGAGGATGTTATACGAGTCTACTAAGGCAGATTTACTCTGATCGTTAGGTGGGATTTACATCAGCACTATTAGAAAGCGAATGAAGACATAAAATTGCTATACGACCACTACGGCCGGGTGAAAATAATACCAATTTGCCCTAAAATTGGTACTAGTGACCATGGTCCATTGTTTATTTATTGACCTTTTACGATGATGGGAGGAGTACGAATACCTCGCTATACTTTTCAAGCTTCTTTCTGTATCGAGTGGTTACTATAGTAGTGATACTTAGGAACATTAAGGTGATAGAGATCCACGGTTTTAGAAAAGGAAAATAAGGGCTTTGCGTGCTCAACTTACATTAAAGAGGTTCTCTTATTAATTTTCCGACTGAAATATTGTGAACCGATGGAGAACAGTCATTCAGTAGACGAGTGGTATCCCTTGCCGATTCTCGGTAGCTCGAGTTTCTAATTCAACCGCATGCGATGACTGCTCTTCGGCTACCTTTCTGTTTTAATTAGTGAATAGTGCGAATGTTTACAGCCTATGAATCATTGTGCTTTTTGATCCCGCTCTTGAAAAAAATCAAGCCCTTTCCTTCTATGGATAAAAAATATCATCTTACGAAGCGTAGGTAGTTAACAACCAATTTTTGTACCGCACATGACTGCTTGGCATAAGTCGAGTAACGCAGATAGAGGTTCAGTAAATCAGTCAGTTAAGAAATCCAAATGGGATGATCGGCTTATTAAAATTAGTGCTTGTCTTGACTGATAGTAGAGCGCACAAACCACAGAATGGATCGAGCTACTGTAAGCTGTGTCGCCTAGAAATAATTTTCAGTGGTATAAGGTAGCTTTAGGCTTCTTTACCATTCTGTATATTCAGTTACCCTTACTATATGAACCCTCCTGTGAAGTGAAGGTGGAAAACTCTTTGGAACAACTTGTAAGTGACTGAAGTTTCGCTTCAAATTCGGCAAAAAATTTCTCAAAACAAACATGGGGGCTGCTCCATTAAGCATTCGTTTTATGATTGTCGAGAAATAGTCTACTATGAATATACGCTGCAATGTCTGACTAGGATAGAAAAGTCATTTGGGGAATTTTAATGCGTTTGTAGAAAGACGTGCGCCAGAAGAAGCCTCAGTTGTGCCGATGCAAGAGCTTGGTGATGCATCAGGAAAACGCACCTTGTCATTCGTCTTTACGTCAGTCAATTTTTAGGGTCCGAAGAAGCTCTCACCGTATTCCACTCTTTGTATTCTTCAAGCCGTAAATTTTTTCCTTCCTATCAAGGTGTAAATTTCCCTAAATATATCGTAAAACTATAAACCATTCCCTGAGTCCAGCTCGAGCTATCTTGGGAAAATAGTTACAGGAAGCCTTTCGACAATGACGTAATTAATAGCAGTGGTGGCTGCAAGCAAGTATGACTATTCTGTAGGGGACTAACATTTATCATGTAGTAATTCTAGCAATTAAGTCTGTATAACAAGGGTCTGGTCTTCATTTGAACATTGTAAATTGTTCATTGTGAATTGCTCATGCTTGGCCGGATGCTTGAGCGACGATAGTTTGAAGACTAATACCAGTTACATCTTGTTGATGATTCGTGCACCAGGATCCTATCTGAAGTTGGTCGCTCTATTTTTTGAGATTATGATTTAAATTCGTAGCCGAAAAAAACGATTATAAGAAGTTCACAACGAGCACAGTGAACTTAAAAATAAAGTATTCATTTCTTTTAAAATTGAATACAGACGGAAGAAAATGTTTGAAAATTGCAATGTGTATTAGAATAATATGAGCGTGGCCAACTTCTCGAAGTGGTAAGGTGATTCCAGTACGCACCTCGCATTGGATGCACGGAGATGTTTGGGCCTTCACGCCCCGGTCACACTGGGGTGCCGCCTCTTTGTGCGTGGGCAAATTCCGGTAACAACTTACTGAACCCTATTAGATCGGTCTAGTCCTAACGCCCAATTACGGTCTAGAATGTCATAGGTCCAAAATTTTCATTGTTTCGTCCCGTGAAAACGCACGCTGCGTAAGCGCGCGAAAGCTTGGGTAATTAATAAACAACCCAGTGGATGTCTCCAAATCTTAACCTACAAGAACGGTCGTGTGTGTTGTCTCTTCATTACATTGTACCTATGAGAGCCACATGCAGGCCATATGTACATCGAGATTGTCTTATCCAGTGCATGTAGCAGAAATTTGAAAGTCAAATATTGGAAGGAAGAGAACTGCCCCACTACCCCGCCTGCCATTGTCGGCTGTAACCATCCAAGAGGACAGTGTACAGAAATACACATGTATGTGCAGTAAATACTCTTGAGATTAAATAGAATTATTTGATGGAAAATAGAGTAAACAACGAATACGTGCAATGTTTTTTTAGTGAATTAACTAACCAACATAGGGCTCGTTGTGTCGACATAACTATACCAATAATTTTTCATTAAACTGTTTTAGATGAAGGTTATTTGCATTGCAGACTGTGGAAGCAGAGAAAGCTCCGATTTATCAGTGTAGTTCAATGCTTAATCATATTCTACTTGTCACAGGGTAAAATTTGCTACTATAATGAAGACTAAGTGTCTTAAAAAAACGAATGGCTGGCGCTTTTTTTATTACAACGACGAAAGCTTGCGAGAATAGAATTGCTGAAGGATTGAGCTAAATATTTTTCTTTTCATTTTCGGTTTCTTTAGGGATGTAGTGTAAGGTTAATAATGTTGATATGTCCTGACTGCTGCACTACTGCAGCGAGGTCGGTCTACTGCCACACGACGATGGCCTCCTACACCATTCAGGGATTTACGAACGCCAAGGAAAATTTTTCAAACTGAGAATCGGTCAAACGTAATCATGTAGTCTGGTTTAATTAATTTCCCATGTGTGTTCCTGGTAATATGGTTAGCTTTTTTTTATCGGTCTCTTGCTTCACTGTTTGAATTCGTTTACTCCTGAATATCATGCGTTGCGGTACGCTGTTGAGATGTTCATCAGGAAATATTTGTTTCGTGCGGGTGCCAAACGTTCTCACTCGTTTAGTGTGTGGCTTCAATCTTACTTGCCTGCCCTGCTAGCATTTCGGTGCAAGGAAATGTTGATGCAAAAACCAAGCATGGAAGATACTTATCGCTTCCGTTTGAATTCTCATGCATATTCATTCTGTTTTCATTACTGCCACGTTGTTTCTTCAGAGCGAATTATCGCGAGTTCCACGATCATTATCGATCAGTGAACCAGCGCTGCTGAAGACCAAGCGTCAGCCGGCCAATTTGTGAGCGCGTAATTTCCCAGTACAGTTCAATATCATTACGCAGCGACGTTCCTCTTCCTGGCCCAGCGGGATGTTGCTCTACAAATCAAAGTTTCTTAGAACTGCAACATGCTCCTGAAGTCAGCTTTAATTTCTGAGAGATACGGTCCAAAAAAGGAAATTATTCAGGCGTTGAAAGCATAATGCGCAGCTCTTAACGGGTTGTAAACAGTTCGCAAGGCTCGTGAAGTATGTAGATTGCCCTGCAGTATGTTCGCGTAAGCCGGCGAGCTCATATATATAAATTGGCGCGAGATCGTATTATGTCGAGTGAAATCCGTCGTGTTACTGAATTGAAGTCCGTTTAATATCTTTCCTTCATCACACTTTTCAACATTTAGGCTTCTCTTTAGAGTTTCCTTGAAGACCCTGGCAGTTCGTCATTCACATCATGCCTCAATTTTCAGAGTTATGCAAATTTAAGGAGCATATATTCTCTCCACTGTGCTCAAAGTTCAAAGCCTGTTCAAAACATGAAAGCGGTCAAAAAATAATGAAATTACATTTTTGTTTGTAAATGACCACCTCAGATTCTTCTCATGAGCCCCAGAATAGGATTCCGTAAATTGATGAACATTCAATTTTCTAATCACCTACATTAACATGCTTGATGAACGCTCAATTTTCTGATCACCTACATTTACATGCTTGATGAACGCTCAATTTTCTGATCACCTACATTTACATGCTTTCGAGGGTCAAATATGTGAAAATACGTGCGTAGGTCATGCAATTCTTTGCCATTTTCTACCCATTATCGTAAGTTTTTACATGAACTCAAAGCTACAGAAACACCTAATTGATCTCCCCCCGCTTGAGTTTGGAAGCCATTTGCAAAGACCAGCACAAAGTCCCTTACGAATTTGTGCTGCAATGAGGAGACATGTTGTGAATTTTAACGTTAGTCGGAAGATGTGAGCCAGAAAAGGCCTCAGTTTTGCCAAAGCAAAAGCTTTGATTGCAGTTGTACTTGAATCTTCAACCTCTCATGCTAAGAGACTTCTACAGTTTAAAGAATGATCAACTCCTGTCCACTTAACTACCTAGCGGTGTGAGACGTTACTTAGTTCTGCCATGAAGAGTGAGATGCAGGTGTCCATGTTTGTGTAGCTAATTTCAACAATTTCCCTACCACGATTTTGTTTTCCTAATAACTACAGGTTCACCCGAGCTTTCAACAAGATGCAGTTCAATCCCACACCACATGCAGATATTTCTAGTGCTTCAGTAAATGTTGGATCGCATAGTTTATTTCTTCACCTCTCGTATGCATTGCTAAAAATGCCAATAAACATTTTAAAATTCATCATCTTAAACTAGTGCATCTCTGACCTAACTAAGAGAATTACAACTAACAGTACTTCAGATTAACATTCAGTTGAGAACTCTAACTTTCGCAACGAACCTTTAAGCTTATTCATTTGCGTGCGAATAAATGGAACATTTTTCCTGTGTATCTGATGCACTTACACTAATTTTAGCAGAATACTGACCTGGGTTTCGGAGAGGTTGAGGGTCTGAGCGAGCTGCTTCCTCTCCTGGCCGACGACGTATTGGTTCTTCTCAAAAGCCTGCTCCAGCTTCAGCAGCTGTGACGGACTGAACGCCGTCCGGATGCGCTTCGGCTTGCGGAACGGCAGCAGGAAAGTGGGGAAGTCTGGGCCTGAAACGAAGAAAATTACACCTTTTACTGAACGTTGCGTGATGGAAGGCGGTGAAGTAAGAGCTCTGTGTGTGTATCTATGTATGCATGTATGCATGTATGTATGTATGTATGTATGCATTTATGTATGAGTGTAGGTGTGTATATATGTATGTATGTTTGTATGTATGTATGTGTGTATATATGTATGCATGTATGTATGCATGTATGTATGTATGTGGTGGAATGAAGGTGTAGTGTTGAAATAGAGTGGAGGGAGTTGAAGAGTGAAGGGAGAGTAGATGGAACGAGTGATGGAAAGAAGATGGAGTGGCGTGAAGGTGGAGTGGAGTAAATCAAGGTGTGGTGGAGTGAAGACGGAGTGGAGTGAAGGTGGAGTGCTAGGGATGAAAGTGTATAGAGTGAAAGAGGAGAGAAAGTAGAGTTAAGATTCAGTGGCGATGAATGGAAATTTGGTTCGATTGAAATTTAGAAAGTGATTCAAATACCTCCTGGAATTTGTTATTTTGCCCGGCGAAACGAAAAGTGAATAAATGTTTCACTATACCCACGTTTTGGAGGAAATCAAAATAAGTGAAGTGACAGCCTCATGTGAGTACCCATACGCATACTCGTATTCATTGTCATGAAGTAAACGTCTACGAACAGCATATCTTTGAGAGTAGAGGAAATTAAAAGTTAGAACAAATTCCGAACAGCGCATATTGTCTGCACGTACGTTTTTTCTGTACTGTACATACGAAACCGCTTGTTAATACTCACTTTGAGTGAAATAAGCTTTTCTGAATCTAACCCTTCCGACGTTCTATTGGTCGAGCTGGCTAGGTCATTAATGTTCGTATCGTCAATGGCCGTCTATCAGAATTACGGAGCGAAATTTTGAGAGTGAAGGCTTTTTTTGACTATTCCTTTACGAAAACGACTTTAACTTGTGTGGAGCATGACAGGCCCTCAATATATCGTGGGATCGATCCAGTGATATTTTACATGTAGACACAACACAGGTTACATGTAAACACAACACAGGTTGCGGTGGTATTGCACTTAGTACAATGGCATTCGGCTGGTGCTGCCGGCCAAGGTTTCCAAAATCGCGACGTAAAAAGACAAGCTGCCGCTCATGATAGGCCGAAAGCATTCGCACTCAAGAAGACCGTGACGGAACGAATAAATTACCGACCATTCCCGACCCTTCCAGGAATTGCCTGACTCCGCTTAGACTCGGCGACTCCTCGATGTCAAGTTAGCACCTCCCTCCAAGATTCCTTTTAGCCCATTTAAGTCATCTTCTACCTCAGGTAATTTTGCACTTGGGATAGTCATACGTAAAAAATGTGCAAATGATGAATTGAACTCAAAAGATACACTACGTGTGGGTTCGTATTAGTTAATAGGCTTCTAGACCCACCAAAAAAGAGACAAATAGGATTCTTAATTTAAAGTACACTGATATATCAAAAACTTAAATTTATGTTTTTCGAGTAAGCTTAACAACTTGAACTTTCACCACCAATTACACCGGACTTTACGTGAATTCCTGCCTCTTAACAAGAGGAAGCTTACTAAATAGGCAACAACGCGGCTTTGGAGACGTCTACGTTGAAGGTGAGTGATACAAGATTGGACTAAATTATAAATTATTATAAGTGTCCCGGAGTTTTCTTTGTGTTACCGTGTGATCACTTGATTACTTCATGAAACATTCACTCCTGGCTGTTTTTCTAAAGTATTTTATCATTTTTAAAATGGTATTAAGTCTGAAAAATACAAATATGAAAGGGTTGGAACCACTAAAGTACTTTGGTTATTTTTTTTCATGGCTGCAACATCTTTGTGCCAGTCAAATCTTTTTCAGTACCACGTTGACAATTTTTTTTAACAACACATTTCCAGAAGCTACTGAATAAGATCTCTTTGAGTACTGTGAATCCACAGGCGTACAGGACAATAAAATTCCAGTAAGCAAGTGAAAACTTTTATATTTTACGGAAAACGCTAAACAATCTCCTAAAGGGTAATTAGGGAATCTAATTCTTGTAATTCGATTAACTGAACGGACTGGGAATTTTATGTCAGAAATAGTCCTGTATTTTCGGGCAGCTAGATAAACAAATGCAGCAGCAGCTAAAAAACCATAGACATTTACAATGGATTATTGAAAATCATCCAACTCCTTAGTGCAAGTCAGGGAGAAAATCCTTAAAAAAAATTTCCTCCGGCATGCTCTGATACTCTGGAAAAAATCAGATGTGATACTTGATTTCTGACGCTTCTTTCTTTGTTGTAGAGAATTGACCCCAGTTTAAGGGTGCAGAATAAGACGCTACATTGCATGCTTCATTTACTGGGTTTGAATGGCTGTGCCAAACCGCACAAATTTGCCCAGTAATAAGCTTCCGACTCGTGCTGAAAATAAACATCAACTTTAAAAGAGCCTCATTGTATTTAAATTTTCTCAGTTTACAACCAGGAAGGACGATCACAGGGAACTATAAATATGTCTGCGTACGGTGATGCAACTCTCGATTAGTAATAATTCACTGTCCAGAGTAACAATGAATTTTAAGTAACGAACACATAATTTATTGTTATTCTCTTTGGAGAAACAGCTTAAAATACGTGAATTGTTTTTCGTAATTGCCTCATTAGGTATTTTCAAACTGACTGAAGAATTTTGAACGTAAGGGATTCATGACGAATCTTCTCACCAATTTAGCATCGGCAAAAATAATTTCATTGAGAACAGTGTTTTCATGCGACACTTAAAAAATGGAAAAACGTCGAATTAAATTTAACATCATGAACAGGGAATTTCGGATCAAAATTTTAACAACCTAACATTTTACTTAACTTTCATGATCTCTACGCCACAAGTTGCTTCGAAATACCTCAGAAAAATAACTATATCCTGCACGAAGCAGATACGTGAACTTTTTCATGCTACGAGTAATAAATCAATGAAAATTTATAACTATGAAGATTGTTAGACGGATTTCGAAGACATATTCTCGTCAGTAGTTTTAACTATAGTATTTGCTGTTAATAGTGATCGTTTCATCAATCAATGAACATCGAGTTCAACTGATGGGAAATTTCGATTGATTAAAAGCTGAAATTGTATTTTAGTTATTTTCCTTTTGAATGACAGACAATTGAACTACTTTGGCTGTCAGTGAAGGATAAACCATGCCTTAAAAATATCTTCATACTTTCAATGCACCTTATATTGTTAGAAACCATACATCATAAAGCTTGTTTCTACGAACTTCGTTTTGCTGAGTTTGGCTACTTGAAGTTGTCAAATTACTGAACATTTTCCGAGATGCCCCAAAATCGCTGTGCAAAGCGGTCTCTTTTCATACTTAAGTTAGTAGAGCGTTGGCACTTGAACCCTACAAATCTCAAGCCAAATCGGAAGAATTCAGCAAATTGCGGCACCGACTCACAGTTCATGTGACGGCAGTTTGACAAACACAAACACCGACGTGCACTGAGGTCTGAACTGTTAATCCGATACACATTCTTCTTATCTTTAAATAAATGAATGAATGGGGAATCATGTTTTTTCTTCACAGCTTTGCTCTCATAACTTCGTAAATTCTTGAGACGTGTTTGCAAAGCTGGGCGTTCTCGATGGTGTTAGAAACATTGATTGCGTTGAAGTGTACAATTGCCGCACGTACGCCACCGGCACATTTATTAGCTCCTGGAATATTGGGTCCGACACAAGTGGCCGAACATCTAAGATGAAGCGGCACGTACACCAGCAAAGCTTTTTTAATGCGAATTGATGGGAAACTCTAGGTATATATTAACAGTATAATACATGCATCTATTTATTTTCCGGTATAAAATGAACTTATTACATGAACGGATAGCCTGAGCCTTATCTTAATAGGAAGATAGGAGGCATTGTTTTACCTCGTTTTAAAGCTGTTATTTTTGTTTACTCGCTCTCCTTTCGGCGGCTGTAATTACCGGCGGTGTTTGCAAGTGTTCCATAATGGGAATAAAATGCCAAGAACTGCCACCGATTGTTTTCCACGTCAGAGAATATGAGGTCCAGCGCTGGAGCTCCCATGGATCGAACCAACGTTCTTGTATGCAGAATTTTCTGAAGAAATTTACACGGACTTTTTGTACATATTCGTAAAAGAAGAAGCGAGCAAGCTTCATGTAATTAGAATGACTTTGGGGGGCTTAAAAAAAGAAAACATATAAGGGCTTTTATAATTTTTGTTAACTTTGTCGAATGCGTAGAGTTAGCTAAAAAGAAAATACTTTAGAAAAAAAATACACGGAAAGGCGAAGGTAGTTTTCACGGGCCAAAACAATAATAAAGGTGACAATGAAAAAATCTCAAGAACATTGAATCCAGGTGCTTCAAGATGAATGAAATTAGGAGCAAAGATGAAATCCAACATAAATCTCGTGTGAAAAGCACATCTTGCAAATCTTGCTAAATAGGCAACGGAAAAATTAACGCGGAATATTACCCACCCATTAAAATAAACTGAATTAAACATTAAAAAAACATCGTTCTACCACTCTACATATCATTAACGAAAGGCTTACGTGTCTATGCTATAAAGAAAAGTGGGTATAAAATTTCAGAATTTGAGACATTAGATATTAGCAATAGAGACCATGTCTTCAGTGACACCTCATATTAAATGAGTATTATTATAAACGTGTATTAAAAATGGGGGAAATTGTGATACTGTTCATAGGAATAGTATGACGAGCGTGTTTACTGCCCCTGAAATATAGTGCTCCGTGGGTTGCGCTAACTTACAACGATTTTAACGCGTATATTTGAAGCTATCAAAAACGGAGTGTCGTTTATGAATTGATAGAAGATTTTTGGAATCTTAGAATTAATTTCGCCACCTTGTCCCAGGCCACACAGATGTGCCGCCTGTATAGGCCGTGCATAGACCAACTTTATGAATGGAATTTCTCTGACCAGAGGTACCTAACTTTGGACCTCCTGACTAGAAAGCAAGCACGCTATCACTTACGCCACCGAGCCCCGGTATCTTAACACAAAGAGGGAATAGATCAGCGGTTCGATTCTTGATGGGAGAAATACTTTTCCCCACCTTCAGTTAATTCATTTGGACGAGATATGTGTTTGCAATCATAAGTTATTATTTCTAGCTGTGAGATCTGTCTTTTGTGCGTAAAAAACAATCGGTGAAGCTTCGATCTACTTATCTACAGAAAGTTAAAGATATTCAAGAACACCACGCGCATGTTAAGTTTGAGCAGAAACATTACGTTCTAAAATGTTCTCTGACCCCCATCCGTATTTATAGGAATATATTTTACGGTATTTCAGTGATCTTCTGCTGTAGTGCAAATGCACACATGCTCAGCCTCGCTCCTATGTCAGGCAGTTGCTGTTCATAACTCATACTAGTTTGAGTTAATATATATTTTTTATTATATTTCGTGTACTTTTCATGACGATTCCTAAAATCGATGAACATATAAGATGACAGCACACGGGGGAGAAATGGGGGAACACGGGGAGAAATTATTTATGAGTTCTCCCGAATTGATTTTATTTATTAACGTACGTATTTTGAAGTCCTTTTAACACGACGTTTTCCTTCGGTTGTTCCATTATTTGAAAAATATTTCAAATACCTTACGACTCAGCGTGTTCTCACCTTATTAGTTTTCATAAGGTCATAATATGAACGGGTCAAGGGCTGCGAAATAAAGGTATTTCTGCGCAGAAGCTCTGTTAGTAGATCCATTTGTTACAGAAACTTAACTTAGAGATGCCTCACATTTAATATCAGCATTACTGAAGCCTTTTGGGAAGATGAGGTAGTTTTCTGATGAGTCTCACGCTTTCTTATTTTTCTCTTTCCTTGAAGAAGAACAAATCCTTCCAAAACCTCTCGAAATTTTCACTTTGAAAACTCGTATTCAGGTCTCATTTGGGATTTATTATCGCTAATGCAGGTACTTGTCTAGTAATTTCCTCCAATCAGATCCGTGCGATATGATGGCCGTGTGAGTTGCAATGAAGGCGAATTAATGTGAAATAATAATTAGGAGACGACCATAAAATTCATGCCAATTATTAGGAATAGGTGGCTCAACGCACATCGTTTACACAGGTATTCGTTAAATTTTAATTTCACCTCATTGAAAGCCTGTGTTTTGTTTTCAGAAAATTGTCTCACTTTTAGCTCTCTGTCCACGGGCGTATATCTACGAGACTGTCAGTAATATTAGAACAATTTGCGAACATTCTATGCCGTATGATTTTGCTTTCTTGGCTCGTTAGAAACGAACGCTCTTTGACCCAGATTTGAATCGCTGTTCACGATGAGAAACATTTTTTTTAGAAACATTTTCTAATATAAATTTCTTATTATATTTCATGAGCTTAACATTAAATTTTTTGTGCTTCATTCGCGACGGTTTTAGGCAAATAAAATTAGCCAACTCGAATGTTTTACTGGCTCTTCTGGTGAAGGAGTAATTTTTGTGGAAACTCATATAAGAATAATGTATTTGCCCCGTATTGTTCACAAATGGTTTTACAAACAGGGGCTCAATATGCATTAAGTTCCCCTGTGTTTTGGTTATTTGATGAACTTTCTCAGCAGTGGTAAAGTTTGCGTGTTTTGCTTTCTGGAAAATTGCAGATATTCTCTAAAATTATCACGTATGAAGGTAGTTATAACTCGTTGTCCAGTGATAAAAAGATGTGTAAACTTTGTTCAATAGAATTGAGTTATAATTAACTTCAAACTAAACTGACCCAATACTGGATATAGCAGAGCTCGATTCTCGAAGTACAATTTTTGGAACATATTACTTTATGTGCTTTATTATCTTGTTTTCGTTAATGTTTTAGAAGTATTCCATGCTATCGCTTCTGTTGCGCATAAAGAAGCCTCACATGGGATCGTACAGGAGATGTTGTTCAGTGATCAAGGGTGTAACTTTGTCTTCTACGAAATGTGCACCCTGGTAGGACTGACTGCTGTCAAATGGGTTCTTTTTGTTGGTAAGTACACCAGACTTCGTGAGACGACTTCAGAGGAAAAGCGATGTTTACATGTAGGGAATAAAATTTCAAAAATATCTCTGAAATTAGCTACGGTTTGAATTGAATTGATTTAACTCAGCATGATATTGATGGATCATGTAATTTTAATCTAAGATATCATAACTTTCAAGATGAGGTAAATATGTAGTATCAATGGCCAATTGAATCTTTTGATTGTTTAGGTTTAGCCTTCCTAATTGTTGGGAGCCAATTCTGTTCTGGAAAACCACACCAGCATCATTACGACAGCAATTTGCGGCTTTCATAAGTGGCGATAATTACGCTTTCCATGCATATGTATATGCTGCTGACTGTTTAGAACGTACAGTTGAGTGTAATTTTGAGGTCGTTATTATGAATGAAAAATTTATGAATGTGAAATAGTCAATTTACACCAAATTTTTCCTGCTCTGAAGAATTCTTTCCATGAGTTAGCGAACACAAATTCGATTAATTAAAAGATTTTGCTGAAGAGCTTGCTCACACGCACAAGCAACGCACTCCTCTGAATCGAGCTCGTTTTCCTATTAAAATTCAGCGCAGCTAATTTTGCATAGTTCACTGTCTAGCAGTGCAGCGGCAGCGCAGTAGCGCGGTGGTTCCGTCCGCTTTAGAGCATCACTGCCGAGATTAGCAAGCCGCCACTACCCAATTTCTCGCCTATGGATATTACCTGCACAAAACTGCCAGAATACGTCAGAAAACTACCGTCGCTGCGATAAAATGCTTAAGCCTGCAGAGCAGCTGGACAAATTTTTAATTCAGTTTGGGCAAATTTTAAATATAGTTTAAGTGTTTTCTCTTCATGTCGAGTTATATGTTAGGCGACCCGCTTCTTGTTGTACAGTTCCTTTAGCAAATTATAATGTAGCAGGGACAATGTAGAGAGACCATGGAAAATGAAACACACAGCGAACATGTTTATGAGCTAACGTGTTACCGAAATTATTTTCCCAACAAGGCTTGATTTGGCTTTTTACGGAAAACTAGCGCCATTTGTGTGGAAACGAATTTGAAGTTTAAATGGATTGTAAAGAGTTATGTTAACAGTGTGAAGACAGGCTTGTCGTGGTGGCCGTTGGGATTTTTTTGTTTACTTTCTGTTAACGTGCCTTCCTCCTAATCGAGGGCTCCCGAGTTCGAAACCTCGGGTGGAGTGCTTACTGAAAGGAAGTTTAAAGACGGTAAAGGGGGCACACAAGTGTGGCCTGGGTCTAGGTGTTCGATCTATATACTTCCAAGGTATCCCCAATAAAAAGGGATCTTTGTTGACTATAGACTGATGACAGCCAGCTTTCAAAAGGCAAAGTTTATTGCGTTAGAGACTGGCGGGGATTGTTTACTTATATTTTGTGAAATCTTAATTCAAAATGCACCCAATGTCCCACCACACGCAAAAAAGATTTTCCTTCAATGAAATTTTTAAGTCGGTTACTGCCAGGTCTCTTGATTAGACGGATGCTCGGTCTACAACAGTTAACGAAGTAGCGAAATATCCCATCTTCATCTTCACAAACTTAACTAACAGTGATGTCCGAATGAGCTGTAAAAACAATGACCACAGCATTCCTGCAAGCTTTTCTAAGCTATTTCGTTCATGAAACGTTTTCTAGTGACGCTTTTTCAGTTTTTTATTTGGCTTACGATGGTCGTACACGCTCCCTGGCCATAGGGGTGAGATTTGCCGTGACAATAGGTTTGAACTCTTTGAAATTAGAGTGTCTATTTTTAGTCCTCCTTTTAGACTGAAATCATCACTTGAAAAACAGGAAAACCACTTCCTGCCACCTCGTTCATTTACTGCATCATCCCCATGGCTTGGAAAAGATTTGCCTCTTTTACTCCCGTTGATGTGTTGATAAAACGCTTCGAGCAGAACGTATCTACTGGTCCATATTTCTGAGACGAAAAAGGGTATGATGAATTATCGGTAACATGTTTTTAATATGCATAAAAATGCTGCAATTTGACCATTTGTACATTGCTAAGCAATAAGGGGTACTACTTTTAAATTAATCGAATCTAACAATCGGAAAATAGCAAAGTTTAAGGGTGAACCTGAACATATTTAATTTACGCGTACAAGAAACTAGGAATTACTTTAAAATTGAAGGCGCTTCGTAGAATATAGACTGTGGAAATCAATGGAGAATCTTATCGTTTGACTTTTATTATAAACTTTTTAGCACTGATGAGGGAAATCAAAAATTCCGGCTAGTTCGTTGAAAAAGATATTCCTTTTTACTTCGGTTCTCCATTTCATTTTATGGGAAAAATTTATAGGTGATGAAAAACATTTTCCGTGTTTTTTTTTACATTACGGAAACGTCAACACACCTTGGCGAGCTGCCTTCTGGAGATTCAAATTACGATTACTTAACTGCACCATATGAACGTAAAATAAAATTTGATTAAATGGTTCCCTATCAGCTTACCTTCAGCTTCTGTATACCTCTCAAACTGCTGATATATAGATTTATATTATCAATGCCTTCTTGCTCTTATCCATCTACATATGTTGTCTATGCCCTCTTGCTTTTTTCTATCTATGTTATCTATGCCTTCTTGCTCTTTTCCGTCTACGTTATCTATGCCTTCTTGCTCTTTTTCATCTATTAGTAAAAAGGCGCAGATTCAATAGATACCGAAATACAGAGACGCTCTGAAGCGTAGCCAGAAAATATTTAGTGAAAATAGTCTAATTATTCATTACGTGAGCTAATAATGAAAAAGTACGCTGAAAAAGCAGTAGAATTTCAAGGCATAAGTTTAAGTACCGTGCGTCTTGAAATGCATGGCAAATGAATTTTAAAATAATCGCATGCTTGCTTTATGACAACTCGAATTTATTTTTTCAATTGTGGTATTTATTCCAAGACTACAATCCTTGCTTCCGTTAACATCCGCTGGCGTCTTCAAACGTACTTGTTTCTTCAAAATATTTCCTTTTTTTAAAGTCTTAACTTCGCTGTAAACTTTAATTTCTTGACATTAATGGCTTCCAAGAAACATGTGTTAAGATTTTGCGCATCTTTTCAACATATTCAACTAAGGAATTGATATTATGGAACGTAATAAATGAACTGGATTCGCTGTTTTTTAAGTTCGTGGCATAAAATTTTTAAGTAAGTCCCACATCAGGCTATAAATCGAACTATTTGCTAAATCATTCACTTGACGTGGATGCAGTACTTGTTCTGGAAGTTACGTATATTTCACAGTTGTACCCATTCGAATTGAAACATCTTGGTGCGAGTGATAGTGTCTTTGAAACTTAATCGATCACGTTGTGCTATATGATATGAAAAATATGATGTATGATATGATATATGTACCCCTGTTTTTGTTCCAGCATCCACCCGTTCCGTAGTTGTACGCAGCGCAGGATGCGTGCTGCGTACGCTGCGCCAAAACATGTGCAGGAAGCAGCCGGTTCCTCTTGGCGGTTCCCTACTGCTTATCTCTCGAATTGCGTAGCTAATTACTTTAATATCTCATTTCATTAGTATACATTTTCACTAAAGTATTAGTGGTACTGCCATACGCGGCGTTTCCGCAGCTTCCTTCTTCAAAAACTCCAAATAAAAATAACAGGTTCAACTGTTCGTATTACCGGCTTGAATAATAGACAGAAGATGAACGATTGTCTGGCTTTCTAAGCTTGTTTTAATCCCAATTTCTGCAGGCATAGGATTATCATTCAAATGAGATCCTATGAAAAATTATCATGTTAATTGCTGTGTCATGACTTAGCACAAAATATCTGAGATTAATTTACCCTCGAAACGCTTCCCAAAAATTCCTCGCTGAAACCTTTTAAGATTTCAACAGCGTGACATTCAATAACAATCGATGAAACCAATCAAGAACATCAACTGCAGTTATTCCTTAGTCCTTATAGTGAAGATGAGGGACATCTAGTGTTAGTGTGTGCGACTTCAAGTTAATTCTAACACGGGTTTTCACGCGTATTCCTGAACCACCCATTCCCGGTGTTGAGTTTACTTTTGCATTAATTGTTAACCCAGGGCACCGCTATATAAATATATATATATATATATATGTATATATATATGAGCCTTCATGAGGCACGCACTGTTCGACTTCGAAAATTCATTCTTACTCCATAACTAAATTCCCTACAATTCATTTGCCAAATTCCCTGTAATTCAGTTACTAAATTCTTTGTAATTCAATTTCTCAATTCCCTGTAACTCTATAACTGAATTCGCTGTAACTCTGTAACTAACTTCCTGTAACTCGAAACTAAATTCTTTGAAACTCAGTAACTAAATTCCCTGTTACTCTTCAACTAAATTTCCTGTAAGCTCGTAACTAAAAATATCCTTCAGCTTAATCACTGAATTTCCATTAACTCTGCAATTAAGTTCACTGTAACTCCGAAATAAATTCCCAGTGACTCTGTAAATAAATTTCACCTAACTCAATAACTAAATTTCATGTAATGTCGAAACCAAATTCCACGTAACTCTGTACCTAAATTCCATGTAACTTCATGACTAAATTGTCAGTGACACTAAACCTGAATTCACTTAACTCTGTTGCTAAATTCAATATAACTCTAAATACCCAGTAACTCTGTAACTAATATCATTTCACTTTGCAATTAAATTCCCGGATATTGTTTTCCTAAATTTCATGTAAATCTGTGAGTAAATTCCGTGTACTAAACTAAACTAAACTGTAACTAATTTGCTTGTAACTCTGAAACTAAATTTGATGTAAATCTGTAATTAAACTCCACATAACTCTGTTATTAAAATTCATGTAAATAACTCTGTCCCTATATTCCATGGAACCCTGGAACTAAATTCTTCATAGCTCTGTAACTAAATTTACTATAACTGCATCTAAATTTAATGTAACTCAATAAGAAAATTCATATTAAACTCCATGTTACTCCGAAACTGAGTTCTCAGTAACCACTTAACTTAATGATCTATAAATCTGAAACTAATTTCTTTGTAACTCTATAATGAAATTCCATGTAGCTCTGCGGCTAAATTCTATGTAACTCTGTGACTAAATTCTACGTAACTCTGGGACTAAATTCTACATAACTCTGTTACTAAATTCTACGTAACTTTGTGCTTAAATTCTACGTAACTCTGTTACTGAATTCCTCACAGCCGTGAAATTTTTTTTTCCGTTTTCTTGTCATTCTCTCTCACCCAGAAACTTCCAATTTCACCTCAAATCCAACGAGCCTGTCGCTCTGAGGTCGGCTTCACAAGTGCTTCGTGCTCACCTGGCGCTGATATAACGAGCCAAAATGCGTTCTAAAGATGTTAAAATACCAAGTCTGCGTAGATGCTTCTTCTCGAACGATCTCCTGTATTATTCCGAACTTATTTCCATCATCACGGAGAGCAGACGTCGTTTAGTCCGGAACGTAGCCGTCTTTGGTACACCTGCTCTGCAGGCCCTGGTTTTGTTAGCATATACAGATATTGTAATGAGACCATTATCGCTAATTGTTGCGTTCTGCACAGATGATATTTCGTCATTCATTAAAGCAGAACCTACAATAATTTGCATACAGGGCTTGTTGATGTTCATAAATTCAAAAGTAATTAAAAAATGATCTGAGCAAAACAAACAACGGAATGAGATTGGTATTAAAGTAATTACTTGTGCAGTAAAGTAGGAAACAGTTAATGGAATTGAGATCTCGTTTACCATCACAAACATCTGAAAAAAACGAACTGACGAATGCATACATAGTGATTAGTGAACTGATGAGACAATATTCATTTAAAAACGAAAGTAACCGCCCATCAGTTAAAGACGGGTGATGAGAGCTAGAACGGTGGCTTGATGAATTTTCGTTTTTGATAATTAACTGAAATTACACAATATAAAGAAGATTTAGCACTAACTGCTATACATGATTACAAGTGTTATATGGACTAGTTAAGTACGTTCTACATTTAGGATTGCTCCCTAAGCAGAGACAGAGAGAGAGAGAGAGAGAGGGAAAGAGAGAGAGAGAGAGGGAGAGAGAAAGAGAGAGAGAGACGCCAGTTATGCTATTTATAGTACTGCAACTCCTCGTCAGATATCCGGTTTCTTCAAGACAAGTGCTCCGAAATCACAAAGAAATACTGTAGAGTAGATTAACTGTGAAATACATGATGTTGAAATAACAGTAATGGCTGAGTTTCTGAAGTGAAATTTTAGGAAGCTTTCAATAACGAAATACCTAAGGGTGTCGTATCGAAACACTCTGAAGTAAAATTTTATCTTTCTTTACAGTTTGGACATGCAGTTCACAATGTTTTGTTGTGTTTACCCGTATGCCTCATTTACGTTTCAAAAGTTGTATAATGATGTCAATTTAAACACGACTATAAAATCAACAAATATTTAACATCAAAAGTTACACAATGGAACCAATGTAAACACGACAGTAAAATAAGCAAATTATTTCACTTCAAAAGCTTCACAATGAAGTCAATATGAACACAACAGTAAAATCCATTTTGTGCATGGGTCTGATTGATGAGTAGAGCTAAATAAGAACCAAGATGTCACGGATATGGATTGGATTGATATGATTTGAGTCAGAGAGGCGAGCTACAGGAATGAAGTTCAAAGAACATCATTTCAAACATTTCGAAATACTCAACACATCAAATATCAGAGCTAATCCTTAGGAATATAAGCTCTAGTATGCACTTAGTGGAAGAATTTGTAAGGTTTCAGCGACCAGGAAGGGGATCCAGCACAAACATTACCGAAAAATTGGCTGGACCGTTTTGCTTGATGCTAAGCGCTGCTTCTCACCGACCAGCTTAGGAACGCCATTTCAAGACCCGCCAGCTGTAGGATCCATCACTTCAATAAGTTAAACACAGCCGCTACTCGTGGATCTGTCGAGGATATACCTCGCCCATAAGTAAGGTACCTTCACTGATATCGGTAGCACTGATGCGTTAACAAATGTTCAGGACACAATTTCAGGAAAGGGTATCTTACTTTTGGGCATCCCTGTACGTACTATAGACTTCCGTATCAGTCGCGAGGGCTACATCCATGTATAACCATGAAGAGCATTAGGGAAATATTCAGTTAATTATTTATTTTGAAGTGATGGATTAGAGTCAATTGTCACTGCTAATAATCAACACAATTAACTTTGCCATTTAAAGCCGTTTTGAACCGAAATGATTTTTCTTTAGTCCTCAGGAAGGATACCATCCAGGTTCTCTAGAATCCACGTCTTCACAGAATGCGATTAGCCCGAAGATCTCGTAGAGGAGGTCTGGAGCACTACGCTTCTTCATCTTCCTTATGTTTTTGACTTGGCTTGATCTTTTTCTGCATCACATTCTTAGAAGGCTACCTACATCACTTTTCACTTGTTGTATCACTTGTTCATCATTTGCTTTGAAAGCTACACTTTATCACTTAATCTGTTGTTGTATCATGTTGTATCATGCTGTATCACTTTAAAACTTGTATCACTTGCTTTATCACTTGTTTCGAAGGCTACACAGCCCTTACGATGGCCTACGGCAGCCATTGTCAGTAAAATTTGTAATTGAGTTGTATGAAGCTACATAAATGGGATGATATACGAAAAAGCAATTGAAAATTCATTGATATCTAGATACTTTCATTGTCACAGGTTCTTCCATTGTTATACAGCAGACGCTGATCCAGCATATTACTCTCATTCATATCGCGTCATTTCGTAATTCCGCGATTCTTGTCTCGCATTTGGAATTTTGCTCTCAAAATACAAAGAACTTAGATTATAATAGCCGACGGGCTTACCAATACTTGTAGACGAAATGTTTTGCGTCCTGAGAAAGATTCTGTCCCATTCTGGAGCTGCGTGAACGACGTTCACAGAACTGTTGTTTAGGATCACACTTTATGTGCGCAGTAAACTTGCATTTATTGGTAGCTATAGTCTTTCAACAAGCTACCTGGATTTTAGAGATTAACCCGTGAAAACTCAACAAACTACGTGGATTTTAGAGTTCAATGCGTGAAAACAACAAACTACATGGATTCTAGAGTTCAACGCGTGACAACAACAAACTACGTGGATTTTAAGAGTTTAACGCATGAAAACAACAAACTACGTGGATTTTACAGTTTAACGCGTGGAAACCCAACAAACTACAAAGATTTTAGAGTTCAGCCCTTGGATTGGAAAGTATACTAAGTAAAGTAATGAACGTCTGTATTCCCTGAGTGTAGTATATTTATTAGAGAAATTTCAATAAAACTTCATCGTACACTGCAATCATTCCTATCACTTTTGCTCGATTTCATTTTTCTGCTAAGTAAGTTTCACAGATCGTGTAAAGGCTTTTTTTCATAAGTAAGTTTTATGAAAAAAGTAAACACTTTCAAAACATTACAGATCTTTCGTTTCACAGATCGTTCATCAAGTTCTAGACAAGCTCGAAGTGAATTTCCGTCTGTGAAAACTGCTATAAGCGAGTTTTATTTATCTCAGTGGTATCAAGAATACTGGCCTTTTATGTACGTCCACCTATCTCTAAAGGTTAGTGAATTTTTTGTTCAGTTTCATCAGCGTCAAAGTGTACTAGAAAAAGTCTTAGAAGCGACGTCTCTAAACGCCAGCCGAAGGACTAAAGTTTTCACTCATAGAGATGGATTCTTTCTTGCAACTAAAATTTATGTCTCGACTTTTAATGCGACCAATGAAATTAATTTCACAGTTTTTTATAATATTTTCTTATAGTTCACGCATAAAATACAACATGATTCCGAATTATTAAAAGTTTCTTGAGTTAATTGCGAAAATACATAATTTTTTCCGATGCTCTCCTCTTTATGGCCTGAACCTTAAAAAGAACACTGTAAGTTCTTTCTGGGAACAAATTTCATAGCTACAGTATATCACTGTAAATCTTTAAATGAGAATACACGTTGTCTCACAGCGGTGACAGTTCCTTCAATGTAAACACTTTACTGCAAGCAATAAAGATTTGAGTGATGCATAATGATATTCTCCCGCTCCACTAATTGCACAGGGCGCCGAGCTAATATTTAGTTACCGAACTGACATTTTTAAATCCCACTTTTCTAAATGACCAATAAGATCCCAAATTGGTCAGTGCAATACACCATTAACTGCGGGTAAATTTTTATTGGTGAGAAAATTCGTGATTTTTTTATTTTCTGCTGCACACCTTCATCACTAAACGTTAATAATATTGACCCTTTTTAGATATTGAGTTATTGGGCAGTTCATTTATTTTTAGTTATTTACGCTGATACAAGACCATGAAAATTCTCGTTTCTATATACTTTTCTTTCATTCCAATGTGACGATGATCAGTTGAATACTCAGAACGATCGAATCAAGTTCTCTTTTTTTCGTTAATATCATATTCGAGGCTCCGATTCCCGCCTTGATGATTTCTACTCTTCCAAAATCAGTAAAATCTGAATATGTTATATCATACACTCGCATTATAATTATCAAATGTTGTCGTGGTCTCATACAATAGAGTAAAAGCCTCTCTATACGCGGACAACATACCTGTGATCAGATAGTTTTTTTACATTCTTCTGAAGCAAATGGATGCCAAAAATAACTCCATTTTGACTACCGAGTCTAACTCTGTTGCCGAAGCATCTATAATAATCTATAATGATATATAATTTTGGCCGCCCTATGACCAAGATATCGCCGCCGGATAGGTGATCATCGGCCTTGTCGGGTACAATTACCTACCTTTACTGGTGAGCGCTGTGACAATAAAGATTATGCTTCTAAAAGAGCAAATTCCAATACCTTAGATTCAGATAAAACATTTCCAGTTCGGTATTGTCGGATCCTAAGATATTCTTACGGACAATTTTATCGATTTTTTTGTTTTGTCATCATTGGAAGTACTGGAATGGAATTATAACTTTCCTAGCACAACAAAATTCATCATTGTGAATTGTACCCGAACATATCCTTGAAAATTGCAACAATGAAAAATCAAATTAGAGCACATCAAAATGAAAATATTGTTGTGATCAACTAATTTTTTTGGCCCTATATTAAAATTGAAACACGAAATTTCCAGAAATTAACCAGCGTCAAGTAATCCTGTAAAACCGAATGCTTGTTTCATTTCTCCAAAAATATCTATAAAAGTGCCTTTGGAATTCGAATATACCACAATAGACTGCAACGAATCAGCTAAAAGTCTTCAATATTATGACTCATAATCGACTCACAAAACAAACTTTTCACCGATGTTCACCTATAAACATATCCTTTTTTGGCGTGGACTCTCCACAACATACTTATTTCCTTCATCACAGTAATTTGGGGACATGACATCTGAAAATTTGGTGGTTGATTTATCGCTGATATGTGAATCTCAAGACACAGACCCTGAAGTCTGCGTTCGCTCGCCTCTTCTAATATATCTGCGCTCGCTTTCTTGTGCAGGTCTGTTTCCTAGGACCTGAGTGAGCGTTTGTCCTCCAATGACGAAATTATTTTGACTCTAAAGCTGCTTTTAGATTCGTACGTAAAACGAGCTGCAGCCTTATGCATACGTACAATTGGCTGCACTTAAACTTTGTACGTAAAACGAGCTGCAGCCTTACGTACATGTGCAGTTTGGCTGCACTTAACTTTGTACGTCAAACGAGCTGCAGTCTTGTGCTTACGTGCAATTTGGCTGCACTTAACTTTGTACGTATAACGAGCTGCATGCAGCCTTGTACATACGTGCAATTTAGCTGCACTTAACTTTGTACGTAAAACGAGCTGCAGCCTATACGTACATGTGCAATTTGGCTGCACTTAACTTTGCCACCCTTAAATTATAATTATGAATAAACGAACAAGTTAATAAACAAATTGTGCAAAAGGATTTCCTTCAACATATATCGAATGCTCCGTCCTGTAAGCAACCCATTTATTATAATTGTGAATATACATGCAAGTGAACGGGCTACCGTCGACACATATGAACGATCTATACTGCAACTCTTTTTATTATAATTGTGAATTAACTTACGCGTGCATAAACATATGAAGAGAAAGGCTTCCGTCAACACTTATTGAATGAACCTTACAGCCTCCACTGTACCGCGCGTCACAGCAGGTCGGTGCAACAGCTTCTTTACCAAGCAGCTGTTCTCTTGACGTGTTCAACGACCAACGCTCATTTTAAAGTCCATCGTTTCCACACATCTTGAATTGTACTCCACTTCCGTATACACGCTGTGTGTTGCTGCAAGTTTGGCTGGTGTGTACGCCTCACCACCACGACAGCATGTACGTTACGACAGGCATAGTGAATGTGTAACCACCACGACAGCATGTACGTGACGACAGGCATAATGTACGTGTCGCCACCACGACAGCATGTACGTTACGACAAGCATAGTGTACATGTAACCACCACGACAGCATGTACGGTACGACAGGCATAGTGTACGTGACTTCACCACGACAGCATGTACTGTACGTTATGACAGGCATAGTGTACGAGTCACCACCACGACAGCATGTTCGTTACGACAGGCATGCATAATGTACGTATCATCACCACGACAGCATGTACGTTACGACAGGCATAGTGTACGAGTCACCACCACGACAGCATGTACGGTACGACAGGCATAGTGTACGTGTCAATACCACGACAGCATGTACGTTACGACACAGGGAGTGTACGTGGCACAATAACGTTAAGCCAGCGGCGGAAACGGGGCGAATTAAATAAAGGCTTGTTTTATGAGTCAATTTGTGGCCTAACTGAAGCCGCATTATTTAATGCTTTAAATATAGGCTTCGTTATCGCTCATCTAATCGAGCCACATGCTTGGGAGGAGAAATGACGGCTTCTGAGCTGTAAATACAGAAATCTTAACGAATCCTCCCGCTTAAATGCAAGGCCTCAGCAGCGGCCGAGTCATTAGGCTCATCAGACCGAGATGTGGGAGGTTGTTATTGAGACTCCATGTCTTTACTCAGGCACATTTTATTACAAAATAGGGTAATGCCGGAAAAACCTGTACTGCAAGTGTGAATGAAATATCACTCTTTATTTGCCCGCTACTCGTCATTCATGGACTGCCAACGATACTTAATTCGGAGGTCCAGAGCAGCGACTCTATAATTTCACCTTAACCTTAATTCTGATTTCCTCACATGTCGACGTCTCATATCAATGTGCATCCGATGAGAGTTATTTGGAGCCAATTCTTCTTCTTGAGCGACATGACGTCATAAACGCAAGCGGTGAATTTTCGGACAGAGGTCTGTTTTCATGTTAGAAAACTGAATGGCTTGCTATGACAGCTTCTATTTTGACGTGGATGTCTTAACTATAAAAACTGGAACACTCATAAATTTACTAACGATTAGTAAGTATATATGATAACTTATTTTTAATCGGATGTCTTAACTATAAAAACTGAAACACTCATAAATTTACTAACGATTAGTGAGTATATATAATAACTCATTCGTAATCAGCGTGTTCAATTTATTATGGTATTTTTTTATGGCATTTATGGCCAAATTTTGTATCCCATCCTGCTAGAAATCGGTTGTCTGATTTCTGAAGAACAGGAGACCTCAAATCAATCGAAATCCGTTGGCATATTATTCAAGTGTATTGGAAAAATACTTTGAGCTACACAATGGTAAGAAAATGGATGTGAGTATTTAAAGATGGCCGTACTAAACGTCAACATTTTGTTTGAGATAGAACTCATCCACACAATCAAAGCTAATCGAAGGGAAAATGTCCTCACTTCAAATGGTTTGGGTAGAATTTCATCGTATAGACCAGATCTGGCACCCAGTGACTACTACTTGTTCTTGTGACTAAATATCATATAGAAGATAACAGAAGATTAAATAACATTTTAAATAACATTTAGAAGTTTATAACTGGTGGTCACCGTTATTACCACGACGACGGTTAACGGTTTTCATGCTGTTAAGAAATTATCGTAACATAATTGTTTATTTCTTAAAATATCAAACAGGTTCTCACCTAAAATACACTTTTAACACTCCGAGTTCATGGTGGGCTAATATGTCTCATTAATGATTTCTCAAATTGAAGACATTTCGGACTCATGAGTGCCATCAGTGTTAATTATTGAAAAGTCACAAATTCATCAACACCACTGAAGCGCATCTGTAAACACACTTTTTCTCAGCATGTTCAATGTATGAGAATATAGGTTACGCATACAACCATACATTCATTATCGCACATATCACTTCGCATTTTATGACACTTTATTGTATCGATTAAAACCGGTTCGATCGTACGGCCGCTAGTCCAGCACGAGATGAAAAAGATTTCTCAATCTTTCGATTGAGATTAGCCAGATTAGCCGAAGCGTATCAGACCCGAGTCACGGAGACTATTCAACGGTTATTTCTCTGTGATCGCGATAAAATTCGTTCCATTGATGTCAAACGACCAATCATGGGTGATCATGAGAGCAATTTAAGCCAATGAGAAGATGGATAAAACCATCTGCAAATCACATAGTGACATTACCACCCACAGAGAGCAGCCAATCAAAAGAGGGGAGCTAATTCGCGAGTCGTTATCCCGACCAATGGGGTGACAGAGATCAAGGGCATAGAGCGCGGTACAAAAGCGGCTGGCAATGGGAATTATTAGCACATTGAAAGGACTCGTGGGACTTTCTTTTGTAACGTCCGCGACCAAACGTCAATGGCAGCCTGCGACACCAGAGGTGCGTGTGTGGAGGGTGGCAGAATGGCGGAGCGAGACAAGGGAGATCTTTGCACCACTTCCCTCCTACTTAACGAACAAAATATACAACGCACGGGGAATTTTTTCAGTGAACAAAAGCGCTGTGTATTGTAAATAAACGGAGCACGGTGTCTTTTTGGATTAAGGAGGTGAGAGGCAAACATGTCTTGTGGATAGGACAAAAGTGACCTAAAAAATAATTCTCTGAAATAAGGGATGTATTTTTAAAACAAGGACGCCGACGTGGACATCAAGCATCGTGTCTTTTATAGCATTGGATAAGCAATGCAAAGAAACGAGTCGCAGTGATATTTCTAAAAATAAAGTACGAGGTTTGTAAGGCAACGAGGTACCGATTGAGGTAGAGCAGTCTAACTCCCTGTCTATAGAATTATTCATAAGATTGTTGAAATATGAAGGCATACATAATACAAACCAATTGGAACGAAGCATAAATTATACTATGGAAAATTTTTTACTTTAATTTTACTTGCTTCAGGGTTAAACCTTAATTTTCCATTTCTTTGGAGCCAAACAAAATTGGGAAAATAATTTGGGTGTTAAAAGTTTACTCTTGCGATCCGGTTACCGAATTTTCAAGTATCCTATTCTTCGATGTAAATAAATATGATAAATACAAGCATGATACAGAAGCGAAATGACTTAGGAACAATGGGCACTTTCTATCACTTTGCGTTGAAGAGTTATTAAATATAACAATAACGGCGCCATGAGATATTAACAATAACACTAAAACCCCGTTACGCCGCGTCTCATATGGGCGTCCTAAACGCGTCTTATATGGGCGACCTATACGCGTCTTATATGGGCGCCCTATACGCGTCTTATATAGGCGTCCTATTCGCATCTTATATGGGTGTCGTATACGCGTCTCGCGCCTGGCGTCTTATACATGCATCCTATACGTGTCATATACGATGCGTCTATTAGCGTTTTATACGCGTCCTATACGTGGCGTCGTGTGGGCGCGAAGAATTTCGCGACTCCGTGCACTCGTTAGTAGACCATCGAGGTCTCCAGCCATCGTGCGCATTAATGAGGAGGCTGTGAAAATAAGCCAGCACGCTTCACGCCCCTTAGTGACGTATCACATCGAATGCTCTGGAAAAGCGACAACCCTCTGTACGTCTGAGTTCCCACAACACCGTGCGTACGAATCATACGTACGAATCATTCAAATAAGGAGGTCGCTAATGGTTTCGCGTTTTTTTAATGGCGAGGCTGATGAGTTTAGCCAATTGAAATGGAAGTCTTCATCCTTTAGAACTGACGGAGCTGGGGGTGAGCATGACAGGTCAATGGGCGATGATATGGTATCTTTCATAGTGGGTACGAACCAATAAAAAGGAACAAATGCCCCTGTATGAATGGCTGTTTAAAAGACGGTTAGGATCATGGTGGCCATGAATATGGCAGGAATAAATTTTGAGTGCCCCGATACGCGTTTTTTGTTGGAAACTATACAAAGGCAAATTTAGGCTTCCCACGGTTATGGAGCGTTAGATCGGTTCCAGCAAACAACTGCTCTACAGTTCTCCCCCGGGTAGAGCGATATTAACTAGAATAAGTATCTTGAGCAGCATTTGTGTCACAAGAAGTAAAAAGAGCGTGTTATAAGAAGCACATAAAACGATAGAACGGATATTTGCTGTAACTGATTTACTGTTCTGTGCTGTGGACCATTGTGCATTGATTTCTGTCAAAATGTTATGTACTTTTATGTAGAATATCCATGACTGCGTAAAAGCACAGTAAATGTCGCACAAGAAAAAGCTGGTGAGCCATTTATTTTTTTTCTATTACTACAACGACGCCATTTGTAGCGGGATTTCGCAGCATATGTATTATACTTTTACTATGCTATACTTTATATACTATACATATTAATATTTATCTATTAATATATATATATAATTACTCTCGGGGATGCGAGGGAGCACATGAAGGATTCCAAAAGTATATAAGCCATTCAAATATTGTTATAAAATAATTTTCTTTGTTTATATGAAACTAAGAATAAGTTCATCTTCTTCATCCTTGAGTAGATACTAAATTTTAGTAGGTTATCTCCAGGTGGGGGGACCAGAGCATGTTGGAGCCGCTGGTTCAGGGGCAGCAGTACAAGGGACGCTCCATCAGGACGAGCTCGTGTGGTTGTCGACGCTTGATTTGCTCTCAAAATTCCATGGTGGCTTCAAAGTAAGGTTCAGATATCCTTACGTCTCCGAGTGTTATGCTGTACAATGATTAACATCAACGAGAACGGTAACTAGGTCACGAGCAATCGTAGCGAATTTCTGTAGGAACGATTCGTTTATCGTAGCGAATTTCTATAGGAACAATTCGTTTATAGTGGCGAATTTCTGTAGGAACGATTCGTTTGTCGTAGCAAATTTCTATAGGAATGATTCGCTTATCGTAGCGAATTTCTGTGGGAACGATTCGTTTTCACGAGTCTCTCATCACATCAAAATCCGAAGCGAGTTCGTGTGTTCAGTTTGCAGATTTGTCGAGCATTCGAATTAAGGGAAAATATGCCAGCTTATGCGTGTGATGCGGTGCCTTTAAAGAATCGAGGCAAGTACAGAGGGACAACACCTTTAAAGCACCACAGTAAAAGATACATAATTGGCTTTTGAAAGAAACCAAACACGTTCTGATCCTGCGCATTCTAATTGTATAAAGGTTTTCTTCAGAAGTTATTGCATGTTATCTTCTTTCAACTCTGGTTCATCGCTTGAATATCATTCATTCGAACATGTTCTAAAACTAAGCTCAAAATAAAAAGTTTTGCATTTGCGCAAATGACGTTTTCCAATAAGAACAGATCGATCTCTTTCAGTCTAACTAATTTTAAAGCCAAATCACAGTTCATTAACCGAAATTTCTACCACTCGCTACAGAATGTAACGTGATGAAGGAAAATTGCCGAAAATTAAACAACTACATCAAGCTGTTACCTCTAAATTCCAATCCCGAAATCTCCCGCCTGTTAACATTTCCCCTCTTCCATGCGTAAGATATCCCCTCCAATATATATATAGGCGTAGGGCGTGTAAATGCGGCTCCAGCCTATTGCCAGTACGCCTTCACTTTTGACACACTTAACAGCAATGCAAATAACATCAACGAGATGATTAAGAATGAGAAATAAAGAATAATCCTCGCAGCTTCGTTAAGAATATGACAGGGCAGAATTTCAACAAAATTCAAGTTTTTAATTTTTAAATCGTGCAACATGTCCAGTATCATACTTTGAAAACATTAACTTAAAACCCTTCATCTTTTAAATATACATATAACCAAATTTAGGAAGTTATTCAGAGCAAAACTATCGATTTATACGACAGCAAAAGTTTCGTTCACGGCGCTGTAAAACCCTGTTTATTTCCTATTATGGAGTATCCAATGTACGAATTCGAACTAAATCTTAAATGTACTGACTGTATTTGGTGAAGGTACGAATTTTAGTTTACGCATAAAACTTACGTATCCATAGTACCACTCCGAAAGAACTGCATGACTGCAAGAACTGTTTCTAGATTCTTTTCGAACACCATCCCAGTTTAACTTGTTTGTCATCCCATTCGATGAATTTATAAAGTAACTGATGAATATATTTGGGGGCCAAGAGATTAGTACTATATACTCCTGGTTAAGAATAACACAGGTTCTTCAACAACTTGAAATGTCCAATATACTAAGTGACTCATAAACAAAAAAAAACGTCTGCCAACGATTTCCACGTAATGTAAACACTGAATGTAGCAGATTTTTTGTAGTTTAAGTATTTCGTGTTACTTATCTTTAGTTTATATATTTTATCATTTTATCACTTGAAAATTTGATTTATTTTGAGCAAAACAACACTGCCATCATTTGATCAAGTATAAAATTTAAGTCATTTAACATAAGGAATCTTAACTCAACTTCAATTAATTAATTGTAACTGAATTTCTTCTTAATTCAATTGTGTATGACGTCATAACTATTAAGTTTATAGCAGGCTTCCAGCTTAAAATTATTATTTGTGCAATAAGAATAGAGTAAATTAACAACATTACAAAAAGACTGACCTTCATATTCAATTTATTGCCTAAATTATAATACCTTAGGACTAAAACAATCAATCAATATCCAAACCCAATCAAATGATTCATACTTATGGTAGGACACTTAATCTTTCATTTTTATATCATGCTTATAGTTAGATGTTTAGTCCTTCATATTTATGGTTTGATATTTATTCCCTCATCAAAAATTTAACCTATGATTGGCATTTTTTGTTACATGGTGGAACAAGAACGTAATCTTATTTAATAAAGTTTTTGACAGATATTTGGCCGCATAGCTAGCTTTTGGTGGTATCAATATATTATTGAAACCATGATTCAAGATAATAATGTAACTTTTTCAGAAACTGAGTCAAAATGATTTCATCATAATCCAGCAGAAATGAATCCGTTTTTACAAGATTTCAATTTGCATTCATATAATGAATGCAATATCCAGTCAATATCCCTGACAATATCCAGTCACATAATGAACACGTCCCTAACAATATCCAGTCACATAATGAACAAGTCTCTGACAATATTCATTACCTGACAAAGTTCGTCAAAGTTCGGACAATATCCATTGTCTGGCAAAGTTCGTCTTTCCTGTCCAGCCAGTAAACACAGCTCGTACTAGCAAGGAAGTTACAGCTGTAGCTTACAAGTTTCTATTACTGCTCTCAACTGATTTTCATAAGTTGTTGGCTTAGACTTCTCATTTTGAAATACTACAAATCTAGTCATAGTCTTGCATGTACATAATAAAAAACCACGAATGTCCCACTTTTGACAAACACAGACTTCAGTCAAGTAGCAACACCATACGTGTTGTCAGTTCTGAATCTTTCACTAAAATTATTGGAAAATAACCCGGGTTGAAATCACGCGACAGCTCCAGACAAGNATACCTATTGTTATAAAAGAACAGAAACCATGAAATTGTTTAAAGCAACCGAAAGTCAATGCTTGCATGGCAAATCGATAAACAATATACTGGTAATTTTGACTCATTTTCATGGGCAAAGTTCATTTGTTAATAAATTTTTAAAGTTTCTCAAAGCTAGTTGCTATAGATACTGTAGTTATTTAAAAATGAATTTTGAAATAAATATTGGTCTGCTGGCGCGATATCAATTCTATTTCGCAAACGGAGCCACGAGCAATGTTGGGGTACTAAATACATAAATAAAATCCCCCTTTTCCCTATCTTCACACTTCATTTAAAAATTATTCCAATTGTAAAAGCAGAAGACATTTTGTGATTAATGTCATTTCTTGCCATAACCATATATCACAATCGTACTAATTCGGTATTCAAGCGTCTAGAAAAGAAGGTGCCGAGAACAAACTGGTTATCAATTAGTCTGGATATTCAGTCATCCAATTTTGGCCTAGTTCCTTGCAACAAAGGAGCCGTCTGCGGCAAACATTAGTTACTTCACTAAAACCATGTATATTTTGAGCGACTATGAGTCAGTCTACTGCAACTATGAATCAGTCCTACAGTCATTAATTAGTCTACCGCAATCATAATTAAGTCAACTGCAATCATGAATCCAGTCTACCGCAGCCATGAATCCGTCTACTGTAACCATGATTCAGTTTACCGCAACCATGAATCAGACTGCTGCAGCCACGAATCATGCTGCTGTAGCCACGAATCCACCTGCTGCAGCCACGCATCAGGTTGCTGCATCCACGAATCAGCCTGCTGCAGCCACGAATCAGCCTGCTGCAGCCACGAGTCAGCCTGCTGCAGCCACGCATCAGGTTGCTGCATCCACGAATCAGCCAGCTGCAGCCACGAATCAGCCTGCTGCAGCCGTGACTCAGCCTGCTACAGCCACGAATCAGCCTGCTACAGCTGTGACTCAGCCTGCTGCAGCCGTGACTCAGCCTGCTGCAGCCGTGACTCAGCCAACTGCAGCCGTGACTCAGCCTACCAATAAAGACAGAGTCCGCTCCTGCCAAGGCCTCCCAAAAGAACACAGCCGTGTGCTCGTCCGTGACACCGGCCCGACAGCTTGATTAGCCATCGAGCCAAGCGGTTGCCAATTGGTCACTAATTGCGTGCATTAATCATCGGAAGAGCGATTAGCCGCAGACTACGAACGAACTAACGGCAGATCGCCGAGCACCTTCTCCAGGTCAAAGCTGTGCAGCTTGCTGTAGATTTCTGGGAATAAATTTCAATTTTCCTATTTTTAATTGACCGGCTTTTCGAGTCTTTAAACTGTGTTCTAAGATTTCAAGAGATTACTTGTTCACCAGGTATGGAAGGCGGTGTAATGATCATTAAAAACATAATCTGTGTATCTGAGTTGGGAGAATAAACTCTTTAACGTTTGAGGAAGTTTTTTTTCTGATTTGAATTTGATTTGAACTTTCAACCAAATTTTCACTCAGGGGCCTTTAGAAAGTATAATTTCAACTTCTTTTTCATTCCCACATACTCTTAATATTTTACGAGCAGACTTTCTTCCTGCTGACCAGGGCTCTTAAGACCTACCTGGAGATCGAGCAACATAAATTTAATGATTTTTCTAAAGTCATTTGATTTAGTTTTTTGTAGAGCGTACTAATTTGACTATTTTTTGAGTATAAGGGTTGATGGTTATGAGATTGGATGATGGTTTGGGAACGAAATGAGGATATCTCAAAAATTGTCAAGTCTAAATTCTACAAGGTGCCTCACAAAATTGAGTGCACATCTGGCTGTTCTATAGGGTGTCTTTCAAATAAGTACACCTCTGTGTAGAATTTCAAAATAAGTTCCTTATTGCCTTGTATCTTGAACGACTGTAAAATCTGTGAAAAAAGAATTATGAAGAATCAATCATGGAAGTAATATAAGAAAATATTGCATCACGAGCGCAGCATAGTTACTGAGGCTTTTTTTGACTTCGATCGATTTACTACTATTTTAAGAGGAGCTATGAGTATATGTATTCGAATTCGTTTGACACACATATTCGTGAGATATATATATTCGTGTGAGCCACACATAATCGTGTGAGACACACACATTCGTGTGAGACACACACATTCGTGTGGGACACACACATTCGTACACACATATTCATGTGAGGCACACACATTCGTGTGAGACACACACATTCGTGTTAGACACACCTTCGTGCAAGACACACATTCGTGTGGGACACACACATTCGTGTGAGCCCATATATTCGTATGAGACACACACATTCGTGTGAGACCCACACATTCGTGCGAGACACACATTCGTGTGGGATACATATATTTATGTGAGACATCCACTACAATCGCAGCTCCCTCAAACGGCGGATTTATTTGCTCTTCATCGAGAGAAGTGAAAGAGACCTCCAGCGCAGTTGAGTACCGCTGCAGCTCCCATGTTTTCCAGTCCGTTGTTGGTTCCTACGACGGACAATTATCCGGTGACGTTGCATCGATCAGCCACTCAAAGCGCTGCGAAATTCGGTAGCTTGATCGACAGCTGTAAACTTCATTTCTTGCTGTGAAATTCTCATTAATATCTAAAGCGCACAGCAAAGCTTCATATAATTCGCCGTTCATAAATTTCCACCTTCATTGTATGGTCGGCTTCTGGCTACTTATACTTTCTGGTTCAAAGAGCATAGAGAAACTCATAGCAGATTAAAAATGGGATTATGTAATATATTTTCAAATAAATTTAGGCTACATAAATTTAAAGTTTTGAAATGAAATGTGACAACACAACTGAGTCAGCCGGCCGAAAAGCTGCCGTCATTGGGTCGCTGTGTCGAGAAATATTTCCTAAAATATTTCGTAGAGAAGCAACAGGAAATAACATCTCGGTTTTAATAGTTGTTTCCTTTCAATGTTGAATATTTTCCTCGAGTGCTCAACTGTATATAACGAAAATAATTAGTAATTATAGTAGATTTCATTTCGCTCCCATCTGCAGAGAGTCATTCATTTTAAATTTCTAATTAACCCCAAATGTAATCAGTCATGCACTCGTAATGTGGAATGATATGATAGGAAACAAATTCATTTGATTTTTCTGTTTTTATTTCGATGCAATGACCTGTTCGTATCTTATTCTACAACTAGTCTTGTTATTCTGGACGATCGTACGTACTAAGCTCGAATCACTAGCTCTGATACCGTTTTCTGTTTATATGAAGAACTGTAATGTAGATATTTTTATCGTAAAATTTGTAAACGTCTCGAACTTTATCGTTCCGATTTACGAAAAATTTTTTATTCGCTCCTAACCTCAATTCAGAATATACGTCCTTCTCTGATTAACCTCGGCATTGATTATGTTTATTTACCCAACTACAAACTTTTTTCTATTTTGTGACCTCACGCAAACACGCTACCGTAACTCTGGAAAAGTATCGACTTTTTTCGAAAATTACTCTCAAACTAAATTACTTTCGTGAGTATTCGTAATTTTGATGATATCTTCGCTGTAAAATCAGCTGTTTATGTATCTGTATCTGAAAAGTACATTGGATTAACACACACACCATGATTGCAGTGAACGCTTGTAATCCCTCGCATTAAATCGTAAACAGAGATTAATTGAGAGTCACACTTGGGCTGGAGTCGCTCACGCTGTGTCTGCCAGACGGCCAGCGGCGGCAGTGGCGAGATCCCGGCTAGTGATACTGTAATAAATGATCCCTCATTTGGCGAAATGCGGTGTGCGTCAGTAAACTAAATATTGAGTGTGACCCGCTGGTGAAGAAAATCAAAGCTCACCTAAATATTAGAGCTATATTTCAGTTATCACCTTAGATATGTGTACATATATGAAGGCGCCGTTCAACTGACATCTTTTGAGAATGTACTTGTTTGTTGAATCATACGCGATAATTTGGAGTTTTTTCACAGCTGTTGAGATTTAATTTTTCTGTAATTTCGAAGTTAGTATATTTTATGGTGGCTTCATTAAATTCCCCAGAATTAATTAGTGAATTTCATTCGAGGCTTGCTTCATATTCGCAGAATGGAAATGGTTCGCCGAAAAAAATTTGCACTCTTCAGGTTTGTGAAATTGATGAAATTAATCCTAAAAAATCGAACATGCAGTGACACAAAAGCAATTCTCACACAGAAGAATTAAAAACTTCTGTTCCCCACCTCTCATAGTGCCTCAATTTGACGGAATGAGGAAGCCGTGTTCGTTTTTGTACACATTAGAGCGATGCTCATTCGTGAATCATTAGAGCGATACTCATTCATGAATCATTAATTCATGAAAGCTTAAATTCACGAGGTTTTTTCAGTACCGTAGACAATAATTCACGAATCGGAATTCTTGATCAGTAACTTACGGAAGTTTGAAATTTAGCTTGATTCCTAATTTGTTCTGAGCTCATATGTATCCAAACTTTTGGATACTTTTGCATTCATTTTTCTTGACGTATCATGGAGGAACGTTGCCTTTTTTTTCTACGAGCTACTGTTTCGTTCCAGCCATTTTTTTCTGAGATTCCGTTTTATAATGACTACCAACAAATTTATTCCCAAGAGGAAAGAATGCAGCAAAAATCTAAGGTTTAGCAATCAATATTAATTCATAACGTTAATAGATCAAGCCTGAACTCTGTATGTTTGCATGACACGTGAAACGAAATCTTCTACCTTACGATATCCAAGTAGCCACGTTGAAAACAACGTCTTAAGAACACCACCGCCCCTTGTTCCAACAATGAACCACTGGGAAAGATNGCCGTGTAAACAGAATAATCTCTCCACCTCAGCCGTGTAAACGGAAAGAAGAGGCGGTTTGTTTTCCATTGAGGCATCCGTTAGCTCCTGACATGGCAATTAATCGGCTAATAGTCGCTGTAATTAAACACCTGAACAAAAGACGGTGTGACTGATACCTCTGTCGCGGCCCGCGAGCTAGCAAGATTCTCCGGCCAGCTGAAAAGCGTATTTTCTCGACAAGACATCGCTCTACCATTTGTTGAACGCTTATACTGGGTGCCAATGTTACCGTGCTGTTACATCCAGGTTCTGAAACGTGTGTGATGACGTGCTTGCCTCTTAGTCAGGCAGTTCTGGGCTCAACACCCTGAGTGGAGTGCTTCATTTTATATTAAAATCTAAGATTAAACACGATGTGCCTAAAAGGCATTGCACGCTATATAGCGGGATGCTTCCAAGGTACCCGACGGAAGTGTAGTCTAAAATAACGATTAGTTCAAGCGGGTCTCTACCGAAGGTAAAAATATTTCTAAAGTAGGTATGTAATGTGATTGTTTCTCGTAGGATTTTATTGACTTACATTTTCGTTACATGTTACAATGAATCCATGTTCCTCAAGTGATAAAAGGTATTTTGAAAAAAGCAAAACGTGAAGAAAGAACTTACTGTAAGTACATGTGTACAGAGTGGCCCAAAAGTAAGGTACCCTCTCATGTAATTGTGTCCTGAACATTTCTTAGCGTACCAGAGCTACCGATTTCAGTAAGGGTACCTTACTTTTGGGCCACCTTGTACAAGATGAGATACATGAGCCAGCACGTTTTTTAAATGATTTAGTTGTTATACATTTTTAGCGCAAGCAAATACGTAATTATCGATGCGTGATGCCGTTGGACACTTGTTCAAGTGGCTTTAGCGCTATGTACAGCACTGAAATAAATGGTCACAACTATTACTACCTGTATCCCAGCATCGGTGAATCTGAATTTTCCCAAAAACGTTCATATATTTTACGATTCAAGTAGAGAAATATTCACTGCGTTTGCATCATTTCGGAGAATTTTCCTTTATTCATGCACACCGTTCCAGTAGAAATTTAATTTTTCAACAAGCTTTCGACTCTGTTGAATTCACGATCAAATTTTATATCCCATGATGAATAATTATTATATAACTAGTATGTGCGCTTATTAAAAATAACGGGTTTTAAATAACACATTAATTGAAATAACTATTTTTGATGAACACATATTCAAATTTATAAAATGACATGACTATAGATTTAAAAGGAAGAGCTTCTACCTCTGCGCTTAGAGCTCGTAAAACGTAGGTAAAAATGACTGGCCTCACGCTTGGCGACTTCCATCAAAACGATTGAGTTCAGCTAATTTCGTTCAGCTCTGAACACAATAGCTAAAAGTTTTCAGCAAAAATCACGAAATATTTTTCATCCGCTTTGCGCTTGATAAGAGTTGGAGGTCCCTCTGAGGTCGTCAGGTAAATATCCGTCAATTATCACGCAAACTCGGACACACAAGCGCAATGATTCCAGCGCAAGTGTTCCCGTAGATAATGTTGCTTGCGCAGTTACGAGCTGACTGTAGTAAAGACATTCTGTACTATACCAGTTAAACTAGTTTTTGTAAATAAAAATGTATTACTAATCACTGTCTCCTTTTATGGAATGTAGCATAGCTCCACTAATAAAGAACTGGGTTTTATTTGGAAATACGAAAATCAAAAAGAATGACACATCGCCGGATGCTAGAGGCTATCGCTATGTTTTCTCTAGTCTGAACCATATTTCTTTAATCAAAGTTGTTCATAATGCCATCAGACCCCACGATTTCATTTCGTTTATGTAAGATGCGATGACTTTCACGGTACCACGTAAATTTTATTTGCACGTGCGAGAGTGCTTTAAAAAAAATCTGAAACACAACTTTGTGTCGTCATTGGTGGAATCGTTGCGATGTTTTGAAATTTGGTTATCAAAAACTGCAACCAGTGTTGCGTCCTACACCAGGCTAGTGGAAGAAAAAAATCTTCGAATTAACTATCGCTCTCGCAAGATATGTTATTAAGAAGCATATAGATAGTATGGTATTTGTCTCGGGTTCTCATCCCAAGATGATTTGTGATTTGATTTTAAAGAGAAATTTGTTTTCATTTTTTAAAGCAATAAAAATTGCGTTTTTAACGATTTGGCTGCAGGTGGGGGGATTTCATTTAAAAAATATTGTGATTGGCATCATACCGACGTCATTAGCTCTGGTTTTAACGATTTCAGTGGCAGAATTATTTCTCAGCACATCATATTAGTACTAATTTTGTCAAAGTTGTTGACTGAAGCGAATATAAATTTTCAGTAATCCTAACCGGTTCATCTTCTAAAAACACATAGAATCAGTTTAGAGAAAAAGGTAAATAAAAAGGATGAAGTTCAGTCTTGAAATATTAAAGAAATCGAACACGGACATGACGCATCTACTGACTGTGAATCATTGAATTTAAACAATATAACCAATCAAAATAGTGTCCATGCTGTGTATGTAACTTAACTTATGATACATGTGGGGAGCACATTTAACATAATTCATGTTGCGTGCATGTGGTAACTCGGTCTATGTAAATTTCTCAATAGTGTATGTGCGTATGAGTGCCGTTTACCCAATGTGATAAACGAGCGTTTTCTATGCCCTATTAAAAATTAGTGCAGTTTTGCGGTAGGCTTTAGGCCGTTCTTCGGAACGATGGTAGTTTTCTGACGTATTCTGGCAGTTTTGCGCGGATTTTCTCTACTGGCGAGGAACTGGCTAGTGGCCGCTTGCAAAACTCGGCAGTAATGCTCTAAAGCGGACATAACGACAACTCCACTGCGCTGCTCTCCAGCGAAATCTACAAAAATTTTCCCTCCGATTTTTTATATTGTGTGACACCACCATGCGCGCTTCCCAATTAAGGTGTAATTTAGCATATTCTTACAGAGGAATAATATTTGTATCGAAAATTATGTCGGAAAAACACATGACGCTAATTCACAAGCAGTAAATAGCCTGTGTTAGTTCGTCCAAGTATTATTTTCTATTTTTTCATATTGTGACAAAAAGGCTTCAGTCCTATCTGAAAGCAATGCATATTTTATTTCCAGTCTGTCGTTATCCTGTAAAAAAAATGAGACCGTACGACCAACAGTTGTAAGTGTACCGACCGTTCAGAGCTCTGACATAATCCTAGATAAAACTAGACGACACGTGACCCGTTGGGTCAAATGAAATTTATCAAAATCAAACCATATCCAGAAATTTATCCTGTGCAGTTGAGTCGGTATCCACAATACAGGATTAAACGGAGAGTATACATTTCGAATATCTCAGATCCGACAGAAAACCCTGTGCACGGTTTCAAGCAAGCAAGTAAGACGACCAGAGTTTTAGTATTATACTAGATTATTGGTAGGTGTGTGTGGGCTCAAAAAGAAGCATGAAAAATTTTATTGGAATTACCATCAGTGTTTAGTTACGCTAGGAATTGCGATGTGTTTTATGCATCCTACTAGTCTAGGTTTATGCTGAGCTCAATTTGCTAATGTTTGCCGTTTTATTACAAGATCGATTCAGACAAAGTTTTTAAACAGAATTTAATTCTACCCCGTTTGTGAACTTCCGTTTTTCGGTAATTAGAAGTTCTCGAAGAGATTTGAATTCTCAACCTCGACATAGGTTTTAATTTCAGCAATAAGAACTACCCATTCACCCCGCACTTTTCCCCTCTGCTGCTGCCCTTCACCAGTTATTTTATTCCAACATAACACTTCACTTAAGTTTAGCCAGCATGAGGGTGTTGAAGTCTTTGATGCTTGATGGGTTAAACATTCAATAAAGGTAGGCGTTGCGGCCGGCCGTTGCCCCCGATAAACAAGGGAGCGAATGGTGCACAATTCCACAACATTATTAGCATCGGCATTAGCCAAGAACGTGACTTTCTGCACAACATTCGAGGGTCTAAAACGATTGAATGCTCCCACACAGCTCTTGCTTATGTGCAGCACACGAAATGATTCTTACACAAGATTGAAATGCGTGCTGTGGTTGGCATATCAGTTACGTTGATAAGAGTTGTGCCAACCGGGTTTGATCTTACATCAATTTCACGAATTTATGCGCGATTGTAACAAGTTTTTTTGGCCTGTTATGCGACTGAGGACAATACGGCCAGGAAACGATGGCATGAGTGGAATTGCAATTTAGAGCTTTGGGCGAAGTCACGAAAACCCAGATTTAGAATGAGCCATTTTCAACCACCCAAATTAAGAGGTACATGTTGGTTCTAACTTTCAAAAGCCCGTGAATGCTTTGTTTCATTTTCTGCTTCATATGTCTCACAAATTACGGTTTCGTTCTCAACATTCGACGAAGTATGCACTAGATGATTTGTTTTCACGAACCATCAGGTAAATTACACGTGTTGCCCAAACGCTCAGTTCAATCTCCTTTAATTTAGTTCCTATTCAGTTCAGATGAAAACGCTAGGCCAGATTCCAACACTTACAGACCGGAGAGTCCAAGGGCAGGAATGTTCCTGTTTGGTATTTTCATTTCAAACGCCAACTGTGCGACATTCTTCGACACGTCACACACGGAAACGTATTTTCATTTCAAACGCCAAAAACTAGCCAAAACTTTATACATTTAAATTTAAAAGTAAATATGCGATATTTCATGATGCTATTTGAGTGGAGCTTGACCGAAAAAGTCAAAGCCTCATTGCATTTTGCTGCTTGCTGTTTCGGAAATAATTTGCAAGCTTTAAGTGTTGTGCTAGTTGGTCGAAAAGTAATGAGCTTAAACGCATCATAATTATACGCATTTAAGACTTTTAATAAATTTCAATCATTTAGAAGGACACTAAATTCCCAGCTAATGTTTCAAAAATGAACTACGATTCAAATATACAAGCTTCCTAAGTTACACCAGTGTTGATAGACACAGCTGCTGTATTTTTCTTTTCCCTGTCTACTAAACCAAATTCTCTCACAAGCTAAAGTCAACACAAAGCGCTTTAACGGTCCTGATGTTCTTATAAAAATGAGTTACAAAAATGAACTTGAATCACCATAGGAACCATCAATTTTTCAAGTTGATACTCACGAATTAAGGAATAATAATTCTCATTAACGCTTCATATTAAGTGTGTTACACAACACGCTTGGAACTCGAACACCCCATTACCATTCTAACACGCCGGACTGCATGACGTCAATTGTGGGCTGATTCCGAAGCAGTCGAGCGCTTCTATGTAAACACACATCTCGCCAGGTAATCGGGTAACTTGTCAGGTAATCAGGTACCTTGTCAGGTAATCAGGTACCTCGTCATGTAATCAGGTACCTTGTCATGTAATCAGGTATCTTGTTTATGGACACTCAAGCCGGGCAATTGCACCTTCCATATTTCATGCCTAAGTTACTAATTTAGGCATAAATTAATCATCCGGTGAAGCTATACAGTAATTTTTACTCGTTCAAACCGTCAGTATGTAGGTAGTTCGTTGCCGCGTCCACCCCCTCACAGGTGTACTCGCGCTCGTGGAGCTAAATACATCATCTTCTTAGGTCGGTTTTCAAATCATAGACGCCCTGACTACGGGAGCTTTTTTTCAAGCATCAGGATAAGAAAATTTAGTGACACGCATATGCGTGGCTTAATTGCTAAAGTAACTAAGAAGATGTAGTTTACACACCAGCGTTTAAAAAAATAACACGACGTGAGTATCAGATAGCAAAAGAGTTTTACGCAGTCACAAAGATGACATTTTTTCAAGGACTTTGACATCTCTTTTACTCTAACTCGGCCGTCACAACAAGCGACATAACGCGAAACAAGATTCATGTTAAAACAATAACTAAAATTCTATTATTTCTCATTTGTTAAAAAACTCCTCATGCAGCATCGTTGATTTAAACCGTTTAAGCCCAAGCATTTATCCCTCCACCCTCCCCCCCTATCCCTCGGAGGGGATGGTGTGTGTTTAAAAACGTAGTTATTTCTGCGTGAAATTAAGCGTTTCCTAGTTCCATTTTGGAGTGACTTACAGCGTCACCGCCTCCATCACGAAGCACAGGCTGAGAATCTCAGCTCAAGTGGACGCAAAACCGATTACGCTATAATTCTTCAATTTCTTTCGTCTAATTAGAACGTTAATTTGAATTTCCATTTTTCTAAGGTGTTGCAGTAAACAAACGTTATGTTTCCTTGTATTGTTCGAGAATTGGTAAATTTTTACTCGAATTTCCACTTCGAAAAGCAGTTACGTATTTATTTTCCGTGCATGAATGCGTCATACATTTATCTGTAGTTATGGGAAGAATAGGATATGAACAAATCATGTCAGATCTGCTAACCCTCCACAGTTTCTATCTATTTTGGTGTCATAATTTGTTGGTGTCATAAACATGTCATAATTTGTTGATTCAAGCACACCCTATAAGACGCAGGGACACCTCATTTCCAAATTTGCCCTATACTACAATATTATCAACATTTTTGAGCGAGATGCCTGTACAATATATCGACACTTTATAACTTAGTTCGACACAAAAAACGCGATTGACAAGGTTCGATCATAACAGAATAACTATTTATGTGTTCAGGACTTGAACGTTCAAAGTAACTATTAAGTTAAATCGAATGATAATCTTACCTGGAAAACGGTGTCCAAAAAGCCTGTTGTGTCTCGTTAAAAGCCAAGGGTAAACTGGATATTGCCGAGGAAGATTGGCTGGGGGCAGAGGAGTTCCCAAGCCATGTGGCCCCATCAAAGATGGCCCCAGAGATCCAGGTCCCAAAGGGCCCGTGTTGAACCCTGTGGAAGCAGGACCCCAGGATGCTGGTAACGCTGTCTGAATGAGGCCGGAGTGTGCGCTGGATGAAAGTCCGTTGGGGATCAGGGGGTTGGACATCAACCCGTTAGAATTGATGTGACTGTATTGGAGTCCGCTAGATGTAGCTGCCGTCACGCTGGATGATGACAACCCTGGAAGACTAGAAGTGGACAAAGATGTCGCCTCATTTGAGGCCATTGAGTTGTGGAAATCTTGGGCGCTCGATATGCTAGGAGCGAGAGACGGATGTGGGTATCCAGGCCGAATTTGAGGTAATAATGCGGCTAGGGGTAAGCCGAATGGGGGGAAATTGAGAGGATTCGATAACGGATTGGATAGGTGATTTGTAAGAGTATTCGATAACGATATTGGGATTGGACTTGAATTAAGTGGATGGATGGGTTCTGGTATCCGAAGTGTTGAACTGCCAGAAGAAGAAACTGGAGAAGACAAAGTCGGAGACCTTGTGGGTATCGGAGAAGAAACAACAGGAGGAGAGAAAGCAGGCCGATGTAGCCCCGAATTATTGAGTGTTCTTTGAAGTATGCTCGGGGAAGGGGGTGGGCTTTTCCGTCTTGGGGACATGAACCCTTTCTTCGAGTAATGCTTCGGGGAAGGTGGTTTCCTGGCTGGAGGAGATGGGGATGGCGATGAACTAGACGGCGAAGATAAATGTTGTATACTTCTCTTATTTCGGTTGATGTGGTAAAGTGCTTGCTGGATGTTCTCCATCTGATGCTGCATGTCCCTGACATCATCATTATTGAATAAATTCGTTCGAAATTCCCCCCGATACTCATTCCGGAGGTCTTCGGACAATACTGGCTTGAACTCTGTTCCGCTAGCTTCGATGGACTCATTATTATTACTATAACTTTTCAGGTGCTTAGCGTGTTGGGAAGTGTGTCTCTTGGTTGTTTTGGGATGTTTTGGTGTCTCCGAGAGGCCCACGAGGCTGTCGATGCTGAAGCCAAGCTTCGGTCTTGTGGACGTGGCTGTGGAGGACACCGGGGGAGAGGTGTTGGCGCTCAGCTGGGAAGCCTTTGGTAACATTTTTGTAGCTGACCCTGAAAAAAGTAGCAGCGAACGAATTATTCATCTGGGTTGTTGGTCATGATGCAAGGGAAGATCTCAGGTGAAGGAAGAACGATGTAAAAACGCAAACGTATATATGTATGTAAATAAGTATATTGGTGACAGATATCCTTCAGTTAGTATTAACAGCTCATAGATAGTAAATAAACGAAGTTTTATGTACAGTTAACGTTTCAAACACCAATCGACATCTCAAAAGAGTTATTTAAGGCGAACGTTGCCAAAATCTGCTTCACTAACGTAAAGTAGCCCAAAAAATAATAAGCTCATAAATAACATGAACGATGAGCATAAATTCCTCTGACAAATTGATAGATGGAGTCTGCATGTAGATTGTGTACTGGGAGTATATATTTATAAAAGACGTCAAAATTGTTCGCGGGTGCAGAAGATCTCCATGCCATTAAACGAGGATCGTGATTGTTTCTTAATTCACTTTGTTGCGTGTGGAGCGTTGGTCGAAATCTTTTTCGAGAAAAGTTTCGGAAATCCGTTATATTTGGAGAGATAAGCCACAGTAATTAGGTAACTCGACAAGGACACGAAAACAAATGAAGTTTTCAGTTTCGTATCAATAGAATGTCCTGCTCTTACTTTTATCCTTACGGATATTAACAGAAAAAGACCTCAATGCTTGCAACCCTATAATTGCAAATACAAATGTAACTCTTTCACGGCCCCAGGGATAAAGTCATACGATAATGTGTATAAATACTCGGGAGTGAAAATTATAGATCACTAGACAACACGTGACCCGTTGGGTCTAATAAAATTTATCAAAGTCAAACCGTATCCAGAAATATATCCTATGCACTTAAGTCGGTATCCACAATACAGGATTAGACGAAGAGTATAAATTTCGAATATCTCAGATCCGACAGACAAACGTGTGCACGGTTTCAAGCAAACAAGCAAACAAGCAAGACGACCAGAGTTTTAGTGTTATACAGATAGATAGATACATTGATAGATAGACTAGATATGTAGATAGATAGATTGTGGGCACACCGCAAAATCGCGGGACTGGGCAGTAAGCATGCAGTGGGCAGCGATCGTTCAGTCAAAGAAAAGTACTTTCTCTCTCCAGCGAAGGACAGAAACCCATTTCTTATGTGACCTCATGCTTCATCGAATATATAATTATTACCGAATATGTAGTCACAGGTAATACTCGATCTTCAATTAATGACTTAAACATTCCTATAAACGAAAATGATTTGTGAGTAGGATTGTTACAACCGAATGAACATGGAAAAGAAATAAAATATTTAATGATAGATTAGATACGAGTAGCAATAGTCCATTTTCTTGATACAAATCTGAATACTGTATTTGATTTCCGTCCATATCTAGTTATCTTGACTGTAGCTTTTCCCTTGAAAGAAAATATATTTCGAGAACTGCTTTACAAAAAGATTTCGATAAAATAACCCACGCAACGATGTGACTTGTTTTCCTTTTATAAAAGCCTTGGTATAAGTTCATGTTTCGGTCGTTTCAAGTCCCGAAATATAATGTTAAACTTAAATAAATTCGAGTATCGTACGGTCAAATTTTTGATTGGCGTATAATTCTAGGTGAAAGGTTTTATTCTCTTTTGAAAATCAATGGCAACACTCCTCATCCAAGGCGTTGTTTACATATGTATTTTCAAATATCGATATTATTGACATATCTTCCAATTGCTTCATGTTGGAGAAAAAATAAAGTTGTTACCTGATAACCCTTGCATATTTCTTCAAAAATTTAAAAAAGAGGAATCAAAGAGTGAAATTGATAAATTAAATTAACTCTTAAATTGAATTCTATTGAACAAACTCTCACTGACTTCTTCACGTTAGTGTATTGACTGTAACGCTAATCTCCAGCTGTAGATAAAGAGACTTTTAAGAACTCAATGTGGAATTATCCTTCATAGTATCTCGGCTGAAAGCAACGACAATGATGTCGAAATAAAAATGTCTTTCATTAACTGATATGGAATTTTTACTAGGTGTTCGGTGTCACATTTATTTATAATTTCTCATGCACTTGATTTTACACTCTATTGTATGAAATGACAGACGTATGAGACTCTGTAATATTGCCTTATTTGTGTTGTATCTTTAAGCAAAATTTGGAACATGAAATGTCATTTTGAGCCAGGTGTTGGAAAATGGCTGACCTCTTCAGAAACAGTCAGCAGGCATACGCTAAAGATGTTATATTGTAGCAGACCATCATGCAGCCTGGTCATCCACGTAAAGTTGACTGACATTTCACGTGTTTTTTACGCGTCTCTAATGTGTCTTTTACGCGTCTTTTACGAGTCTTTACTTAGGGTAGAAACTCTACTCATTTCTGACCTATTGTGAGGCTAGATGGAAAGATACTCTCTATTGAAACTTTGCCGGTGTTTTAATTTAACGAATTCCCCTTTGTTAAAGAGCTAAAATCGCTGAGTTTCTACATGCGAGGGGCTATAGGCTGTGCATGGAAACTCTCTTCACGTTGTAGGTTTGAGACTTCATCAGCACGCGGAGAATCGCGTAAAATTCTTCAATCGCTTGTCATAGAAAGCCTTCTTGCCGTCCCGCTGACGTGAAAATCCGATGTTTTTTGTGTTCTCCTGATGCTTTGACGGACCGCTTGATCCCAATGAACTCTTTGACAATTTGTCTTCCCATTTCTAAATTGTCCGGCACGTTATTTACATCTAGAGATACAACAATGGAACAAAAATGTTGTGAAAATGTTCACAAAAGGAGTAATGGAGATCCTCCAGAATCTAATGAAACAATTTGCTTCATAAATTTAAACATTTTATCTCTGAGGAGTTTGCCTCAGCAGAGAAGAGGCAAAACCTCGTAATTTTCAATATTATTCAATAATGTTTCAAACTAACTTTTATTGTACTTGGGCTATCATTTCTATATAAACTACCAAATTTCCCCTCTTCAGAATTTTCCTTTTTTATCCCCTGCATGATGTCCAAATCATAGGCCTATCAAAGTCAAGCGAGATTAATAATTTTGCTAAGCAATTCATGATAAAATTCTCTGTGAGGCAAAAGTTTTTTGCTCATATATTTAATCAATGGTAAAAAAACGAAGATTATTTATAGGAACTCATTCACGAATCTTGCACTTACACTTCGAGAAAAGGGCGTTAACAACAACAAAAAATTCTGCCGTACGAGATTTCTCAAACGCAAAGTAAACTTAATTTCCGTTCATTATTGACGTCCAGAAATTTTGATTATATTCACCAGCTGTAGAATAAGATTATAACGCGATCGCTGTTTGCAAATCTGTAAATACATTTACACATTAGCATAAAGAATGGGAGTTTCGTCAGCAATGCCTTAGCATCATGTATAATTTGAGTGCTTCAATCATTTATGAGGCGATCTAAGATACGTACATATCCTGATATTTTGCAATACCTCTAACTATGTTGTTGTTAAAATAAAAATCGTAAATAAGTAAAGCTTGTTTGACTGGAACGTATATTTAAGTCTTCTAAGCTCCAAAGCAATAATGAAATTTGAAATATTGAAGATTTAGTATAAGATAAGAAGAAAAATCATTAGTATCTAACAAATTACATACAACACATTTGTCAAACCGTTTTTACAGCGCAAGCTTGGAATCTTTTAACTAACCATGCAAATCCTCGTAAAACTTCAAGTTATGATATCAAAATTTCTGGTCGCCCGCACAATGCGAAATGGTGGTATTCGTCAGAGCTAATTTTATCTTTAGGGTGCACCAAAAACTTCATTGTAATAATAAATCGTAAGGTTCAATGATGAAAAAGAGACTATAAAATGTAAAACAGAAACTTAAAAATTGAATAAACAAGAATTTTGAAACACCGATTGGTTTTAATCGATTTACCACATTCGCAAGTTTACAAAATTCATACAAATTTCAAATCAGGTGGTATTTACCAGCCTTTATACATCGATTGATGAGTACAGTTCGGCAATACAGATTGCAGTTTGTTAACGCTGAAAATTACCTCAATTGAGACACAGTAAACGACTGCAAATACTTGAACCAATAACTTCCTTGCATACATTTATTAATATTTATTCGTCTATACTTACATACGCCTCTTGCACAAGTACGTGTGCGTACAGATGTGCTTATAAAAATATGAAGCAGCCCAATTTATTACTCAGTAATACTAATTTTGTTAGATCCGCTGGTGAGAAGCGTGTTGCTACGATGATTTGTATTAGGGTTGAAATCGACAGCTAGGGACATCAATACTGGTTCAATTGGCCATCAAATTTTAACAGCGGGAAATTAGCATTGGAATTAGCTTTAATGAAGGTAGGTTCTAACGCAAGCTGTCAATTAGGTGTTCAAAATATTCTTATTTTGGGGCACGATACAAAGAGAAACTGAAACCTCATTGTTTGGTAGATCTAGTTAGTATTTAAATATTAAGATTTAGCCGGTATTTATATATTTTTACTAGAGAAATTACGTTCTTTTGTTTGGTCGTCAGTATGATGGGGACTTGCCATACGTGACTTACTTAGATAAGGCTGCTCGATCTCATTTGAGAAATTGCCATTTAAATTCGGCTTTTACAAAAAAATGAGCTGATGAAAGGCTGTGCTGTGGAAGAATTAACTAGCAAGAATCAACTTTTTTCCGTTGAGATTAAGCTATAAAGTAAATAATTATTTGTTGCTTGAAGTAGGTTTAATTAGTCACCTAACTTGTAATGTATCACAAATATGAGAGCTAGCGTTTAAGAAGTATTTGATCAAAAAATTCTTCCCTGCCTTTACTTGGTACAAATAACATTTTCAAGAACTCAATTTTCGATCAATATAAAAACTAGATGTAACTCAGACTTTTTTACGTGCTCATGTCATGATTTAGTTTGATAAAATTATGCATGAGGGTCTGCATATGTGAGTGGTATGAAAGAACAATCAGCGCAACGGCCGAGATGCTTCCTACGAAATGATGTTAGTTTTCATGACTGAGAATACTTGCAGTGTAAGAATGAACAGAGGAGTTTACTGGAATGCACGCGTTTAACATTTAGGCAATCCAAGACGACAGAACGTATGTGAAGGAGAAATGATGTTGAAGTATGAGCATGGAGGTCGAGTACGGTTTATTTCTGCAACAAATGTAGATAAATCTAGGTACATATCATTGCTCTTATACGTACTAAAATAGTTTGAAATTAACTCTTTATTATATCTCATACATACTCTTATAGTACACTTTACATGGCCAGCCTGTATTCGTTAAGAATTCATATATTAAAGCGGGCACTTTTACTACATGCCTCAACTCATTTCACAACGATTTGAGTTTTTCCATTAGTATTTAATTCAAAATTTGTTAGTGAACTCTGTACGAAATGAAATGGTTCCTAAATGATCCTTGAAATATGCGTCAGAATTTCCCTTCAGTAAAATTTATTCACTGCGAACAAAACAGAAACGTATTTTATTTTCTATAATAGCATCAGCATAATATCATCTCCACATAATATCTCTAAATATAGGCACCAATTTTAAGGGAGGTTTTAAGTAGCGTTACCTTAATTTTCTTAGGAAAAAAGTTTCATGGAATCACCAGGAATGGGTACACGTGTCTGAGATCAGAGAGCATTGTACTTTATAAATGTTGAATGTTTACCATTCTCTCACACAGGAAAAGACAACTAAACTTCTAAGTCTTTTTGTTGTGTTGTTGCATCATTGCTAGTACAGTGCAAATAACTTACCTCCATTTAGCTATCCAATATCATTGTTTTTATGAATTTGTAGGGTGAAATTTCATTGGCGGAATTTAAAAGGATAAATAATTCAGTAATTGAATGACCTGTTACAAGCCATTTTCTCATATCATAATTGGATAGGCCATTGACTTGGGCACGGATTTTATCATTAGTCTTTTGAAACTTTTTAAAAGTTAAATTTTTTATTGAAAGAAATTGAAAGAAGTTTCATAGTACCTGCTCTTCTTATGCAGCTAATTAGTCGGTAAATTGCTCGAAAACTTGTTTATTTTGTGGGAAGACATATGTGAGTCAAAAGAGGCGTGCATTTCCCGTAGAGTAGTAGTATCGATATCCATGATTTTAATTCACATATTTTGAGATTCTTCACGCACAACAGTGAGTATCAGAAGAAATTAAAATCCTTCATTCAAAAAGTGCATGCATCTTGCCTCTGAGTTTGAAGGAAATTACATAAAATCGTGAAATTAAACTTTACATGCGAAACAATGTGAAACGTTTGCCATGAAATCTTTTAAAAAGGACAACATTTTCAGAAACACTCAACTCTTTTAACAAAGTTAGTCTACAGGAATGAAAGTGTAGGATTAAGGAGATACGTACCTCAAAATATGAAACGAGGAATTAAAAAAAATTCCCAATTCTTGAAGAAATCCGGCAATTCTTCAGATGAGCACCAAGAAAAGAAGTTTTAATGTCGTTCGATTAGTTCAGTTTATTTTCTTTCACTTTCTCACTGTAATTTTAGGGAAAATATTTCCAAATACACCAGTACTGTACTAAGATGTTAGACCTATTTCACACCCTCAGTATTTCGCATTCATTTGCACGTGATAATACACTCCTACTTAACTTCACGGCAAGCGTTACATTTTATGTTGAATAGAAATTTTGCTAGTTTCCCGTTTACAAAACAGGGTAAATACATTTTCCCGAATTACGATCCGTCAGTAAACAGTTGCCTGGAATTATACACAGATAAAAATTACAATTTTTCAACTTATTAGATCGCTAGCTTCGTTGACAATGGGAGCGGTATGTGAAAGGACCGTACCAAGCGTACTGGGGCAGCGAACTATCGGCCTCTTCCATTGACTGGGGAAATTCAAGTAAGAATTTCTATCAACAGTAACTAAGCTGATCACAACTTCCATAAAGTTAATAGAGAAAAATTCGTAAAAAGAATAATTGAAGACACGTTATGAAATTTCTTGTCTCGTTTCAGTCATGAAATAATTCATTTACAAAAATAATAGGTGGTTTGGAATATTCTTGAAAACCTGGGTTACTAAACTGATATAATTAATATTCACAGCTTAATCGAACAGAAATGAACTAAGGCTGCTCTGACTGGCAGATCTACTTCGCTTGCCCCTCGCTATTGTATCCAAATTAATTTAATCAACATCAACCAACAGTACGAACAAGGCTAAAAATATCAAAGTGACATATATAGAAGTCGATTGTCACTGTCGCTTTCAAATTTTCACGTAAGTTCTCCAACTTACACCATGCCTTCCAAGTTTTCAAAACGTATCCCTAATCACCTCTATCATTTACTTGACTTTCGCGACTCGTTTTCACATTCGTTTGAACAGCAGATTATGAATATAAACAACAACAACTCGTCATCCATTCCGACGGGCAGTTTCGAGAAAAAGTCACGAGGTAATTCGCGGTTTTTACGTTTAGTTAGAGCAGAAGTGCGTACGCTGGCGACACTGGTACACTGATCTAGGAAGAACCTCTATGGTAGGAAGCAGAGCTCTTACGTGCAACACGTCTCCGCAAGCCTGCGCGCTACTGCTGGGCTGGGCGCCAGACCGGACTCCGCCACAGTGCCGCCGCGGTCGCGCGACTCCTCCTTCCCAGCAATGGACTCCGATTCCATTTTTTTAGAGGTTTCAACCTCGAGTTTCCCTCGGAAAACCACCGTGGTTTATTTTTAGAGGCTTTAAGAGAGATGGCTTATGACATGTTAGGTTCGTCATTGATGGAAGAAATGGTTCTTATTAGAAAAAAATAATTATGCGGAATTTTCGAGGCTCTAGAAACTGATGGGAAGAAACTCCGCCCTTCAGAATTGTCTCTCGTTAACACGGCAGCCAATGGTACACGTGGGAGGGAGGGCTGCTCTGTGATTGGTCCAAAGCTTCTCATGTGCTCGCCCTTTGTTTATATTACTTGAATTGGCTTATAAAATGACCTAAGGCATTGATACATTGCCAATGTATTCCTTAGCCAAAAATCATAGTTAGCGGAGCTCGGACCGTAAATTCATCAGCAACTTTTTCTTTCGAGTGATTTGACGCGGGCAATAATTGTTTTTGTGTGTTGCGGTCACTTGTGAATTGCTGAAAAACTGCTCTTAAATTTCAATTTGTACTTGATATTAAATTATTAGACATGATAAAAGAATTTTGGTTCAAAAATTAATTCGCTGCTGCATTCAGACTGTTAATTCTGAACACCCTGAAAATAAGCGCATATGCAGGGCGTGGAGAAGAGTCTGGGTGATTTTTGTTATAATATACTTATGTTTGGCTTGATAAAATCTTCCTCTGAAAAAAGCTGTTTCAAAAGTTTCTTTCCATTATTTCCGCGCGACAAAAAAAAAAGTTTCTGCGCGACAAAAAACGATCCCTCTGTCCACTTACCAGAGGTACACGTTTTTAGGCACACGCTAATACTTTCAAAAACTTCTCATGCACTCCACTGTCTACAACTGATTTTTCCTAAATTTTTTGTTGTCAACTGGCCGAACAATTTTCCTAAATATTGTGTTGTCAACTGAACGAACAATTTTCCTAAATATTTTGCTGCCAACTGACCGAAGAGTTTTCCTAAATACTTTGTTGTCAACTGAACGAACAATTTTCTTAAATATTTTGCTGCCAACTGACCAAACAGTTTTCCTAAATATTTTGTTGCTAACTGACCGAACAATTTTCCTAAATATTTGGTTGTCAACTGAACGAACGATTTTCCTAAATATTTTGTTGTCGACTGAACGAACAATTTTCCTAAATATTTTGTTGCCAACTGACCGAACAACTTTCCTTAATATTTTGTTGTCAAATGAACGAACAATTTTCCTACATATTTTGTCGTCAACTGAACGAACAATTCTCCTAAATATTTTGTTATCAATTGAACGAACAATTTTGAAGCCTGAGTCCAAGACAAACTTATGGGATCGACGGCCGCCGTTGAGCGTTGGGTCAAAATTTCAAATAAGGCTCAAACACAACCAACGTCTGGTCTCCCACATCAAAATTTCAAGTAAGGCTCAAACACAACTATCGTCTGATCTCCCACATCAAAATTTCAAGCAAGGCTCAAACACAACTATATAACGTCTGGTCTCCCACATCAAAATTTCAAATAAGGTTCAAACACAACCAACGTCTGGTCTCCCGCATCAAAATTTCAAACAAGGCTCAAATGCAACCAACGTCTGGTCTCCCACATCAAAATTTCAAATAAGGCTCAAATGCAACCAACGCCTGGTTCCCCATTTTGCAAAAACTCGAATTAAATGAATTAAAGCTATAGCGAATTTAGTTGATGACTGTGAAAGGTTACCTTAAAATATACACTAACTGCCGGTATAAAATATTGAGTTGTTCTTAAAATGATCTCGTGAATCTATATGCACGTATTTTTCCCACCTAAAAGTTTTAGTGGCCGATCTGACATTGAATTACGATTTACGAAAGTAAATGTTTTGTGAGGCCTGTTGTCATGTATTCACCAGTAACGTATCATGTATGTACTCTATTTATACATAAATTTGGGAGCCGACTGTACATGTCAACGTTATAAAGTTTAACGCACGACACAAACTCAAAATACACTGAAAGAATTGCGGAATAAATATGCTTTTATACATAAAACCCATCACGTACAACGAGAATGAACGGCTAGTATTACACAATCAAAAATAGCACGAAACTCGAAAAAAATAGGTTAGTGGAATACCAGAATTTAATCGGAGGTATTTTATTTCTTATCATTTGGATATGCCTTCTGCAACAGAGCTCCTGCTCTATGTTATTTAATTCAAGGATGAGCGTGAATTGCGATTTCTTTTAATTACAGGTTACTCCTCAGGCTCTTTGTGTACCTTTTATTGGTGGAATAATTATTTAGAAGAGGGCAGCACTGCAAGTGTGCGGCACGCACATGCAGGCCTTGTGGCTTCGCATGTTTTTCCTTTGAATGGAGGACCCATAAGTCTCTAGTGAGATGGAACACGTTCAAAATGGCCTTCAGATACAGGGAAACATGTTGTGGGGGAGTAGGGTTAGAGATGGTTATCATGCCACAAGCAACGATCGATATCAGTTGTATGAAAACATCAATCTTCAATGGGTATATGTAGATGAGAACTGTGCCACCATATGGTCTGTGCAAAAATGTTATCTTCGAAATTAAGGTTTCGCGTTCTTCAAAATAGGATGAGAATAAAAACATCTACTTAATTTCCTATGCTCTGTATACAATTAAATAGTTGTTTTTAAGACGGGGAGAATTGAATTGAAATTTTTCGTTTTGCTATGTAAGTGAAATCTTCCTTTTTTGGTAAGTTAAATTTTTACCAAGAATAGGAGTGTGCCTATTTTTACAATTCATTTCCTCATATAAGACAAACTGAAGTCACGTACTAAGAAAAAATCACGGTCAATTACTGAGCCGAATAAGCTGTCGGGAAATTATGACGAACTAAAGATTTCACTAGGTCTAAATGGTTTTGAAAATTTGAAGGAATACTTCTAAATTGCTGAACTTTTCTAGCAATTCACGGCATGCTTCATAGTTTCATAAATGTATTCAAACTCCCGTGCGTGGGGCTGTAATTACTTGGCTTATCAGTCAAGCTGACAGATGCGTTATTACGAAAATGTACTCAATTCATAAGTTTTATTTTCGTGATGGACGCAACAATTAAATAATTTCTGAAATCATTGTTTTTTTGTGCGCCAACGATTTATAAATTTTTAACATATGCCAAACATATCCGATACGACCATTGGCTAAATATTCGATGGAAAGCATTTATTAAACATTGATGTAGATCATTGGCCTAACATTTGATGTAAATTATTGACATAACTTTCGAAGTAGCTAGATTGCAGTGACCAACATTCATTCATACATTCACATTAGCAGAAGGAAGTAAATGTGGGGGAAAATATCCATGTATGATTATGAGGATCAGATATATGGCAAGTGTAATGAATCTAAGAATGATGATTAGTTATGCAAAGATCTGATTCCCTGTTTTTGCTTTATCTAACATATCTGTAAAGTGATAAATTTATAAATGTTCACATCTGAGGTGAGTTACCAGTCGCACGAAAAAAGTTTCAGTTTCTACAAATCAAAATTGTAAAGTTAGAGCTAAAGAAATAGTTCAGCGTTGTGCTGACATCATTCTGGCATTGTACTCAATCTCACGAGCTATCATCAGCGTGTGCAAATCAGGACAACGTTCTCCAAAGTACCTCTCAGAATTCAAATAATGTTTCCACCATCATGATATGAGCATTTTGAGAAATAAAAATATGAAACTACAAAAAAGAATCGATTAAAACTCCAAACACTTGTTGAGAATTGATGGTTATTTTCGGGGATCCAATTTGACTGGTATGGATTCAAAATTAATGGTTATTTTCGGGGATCCAATTTGACTGGTATGGATTCAAAATTGATGGTTATTTTCGGGGATCCAATTTGACTGGTATGGATTCAAAGGTCTAAAAGTTCGATAATCACAGCGACTTGGTGAAACTTCATTAGCGAGGAAACGTTATTTTCTCACCTAATTCATAGGTGCAAGGTTTCTTTCATTTAATGAAACCTCGTACCGCCTCTTAATGTGTTATTAATATTTTACTGGGGTGAAAAAAGACTCAAGAATATCATAAGTAAAGGATGAAGACAAGAAATTCTGTCCTAAATATTTTATATTTCTTTATAAGACATAAACATTGATCATCCTGCTTGTTCCCAATCTCTTCAATAACAACAGAAGGCAGAAATTAAAGACTCTTCTCTCTGTAATTAAGCATGGGTTTTCTCCATCGTATCATGATTAAGGTTCATTAGGACAGAAGTTAATGAACTATTTTCATTTTCTTTTGATGTTTTTTAGGAAACAAAGAAGAATGTCGAATACGGGTGGGGATATCGAGAAGAATGTCGAGTATGTGTGGTGATGTCGAGAAGAATGTCAAGTACATGTGGTGATGTCGAGAAGAATGTCGAGCACGGGAGATCTAGAATTAATTAAGTTTTAATACACTTGGGTGAGCCAGCCTTCACTCGTCAGCGCAGTGCTGCTGCCGTAGGCAACGTGTGAGAATACGCAACTCATGCGACCGACCCAATTCCGAATAAGTGCGTCGAGTTATCAAGTGAAATTTCAGCTTGGAAGATTCATGAATGCGTTCAGAGTTACTGAATATTTCCCTCCGATAACTGAAGTCATTTCGATGCGTTGGATTTTCAAAGACATATCACGCTTAATTATTTTGTATTTACCACGGAAGATTTGAAATATTTTTTTGTTTCCATCCATAAATATTTTTTATTCACACTCCATCTGTAGAATTTTTGTGCTGAAGGAGTAAGTTAAACTTTCGTATAAATACCGTAGACTTACGCTCGATGTGTCGCAGTTGGCACACTGTAATTCGTGTCCTAATGTTAAAAGAGTCAGAAAAGTGAGTCCTAGTTCACTTAACTACCATTAGATCCCGAAAAGTTGCTTCCTCTAGAACGAACTCGTACGTTTGTGTCACGCATTGGACATCGGTAAAGCCCTTCTGACGCACATTTATATATCGGTTTTGAGTATATGACACACATAATTTTATACATCGTATTTTCTATCAAGGTATGGATTCCATTACCGGGTGTATCTTCCGTAGACCACTGATGCAAAATAATACAGGATTTTCTTGGTGACATTTTGAATAGAAGTTGAAACCAGTTAAGTGCAATGGACCACAGATTGTAAGCCACCATTGAAACAAAACATTAGAAAAATAAAAAATCAAGGGGTCAACCTTCATCATATTGCTGGAAAGTTATAAGTCCTACGTACAAAGTAAAAAAATAAAAAACTGAAGTTAGGGTCAGGTAAAATAGTTATCGTTTTGAAGCAAGTTTTACCTCCGGGAACGTTGAAATTAAAATGCCATTTTACATTTCAAAATTTCTGGAGATCCAATTTGTCTCAAAATGTTTGCTTATATACTTGAAAAGGTCTTAGGTGGTCAATTTGATAAAAGTTTTCACTCCCTTACTTTCATTTATCGTTCGGCTGCTTTCCAACCCAACTGAACACTGCCATTCCCTCCATCACTGGCCATTCTTACCATCACTGGCTATTTCCACCATCACCGGCCATTCCCACCATCAGCACCCATTCCCACTATCGCTGGTCATTCCCACCATCACTGGCTATTCCCACCATCACTGGCCATTCTCACCATCACTGGCCATTCTCACCATCAGCGCCCATTCCCACTATCGCTGGCCATTCCCACCATCACTGGCTATTCCCACCATCACCACACTCCTCCAAAACGAAGAAATTGCTTTGCATGAGTCGAGTGAACTTCTCTATTAGCCGAGAGACGTCCTGTCTAGTTACGAGAAGCAAGAAAAATTATCTCGCTGATTTTGCTAGCAAACAAACGGTTACGCTGATTTCTATTCACGCGACCATTCCTCAGCGCAAGTGGAGTAATTTTGAGACGCCGACGTGGCCGACACTGGTAAAAATTTCAGTTAATATTACTGTGTAATTTACACGTTTAATTTAGCCTTGCGTTCTTAGTGATAGAAAAATTGATCGTTATACCGGATAAAATGTTTTCCACAATAAGTGATATTTTTTGTTTACATTTTTTGACAGTAATTGGCATGCGCACGCCTCTGCAGCGACTCGAAGGATAAATGGGAGTATACTGTGTTTTTTCGGTAGCTCAAAAGTTCTTGTCAGTATTGGGTTTTATTGCTTGCAATATTATTCGTGCCCAGTCTAACTTTTTTGCCGCCCCTCATCGATAAATTTATGAAATAAGGATAAAAATGCTTGGGCGGACAAAATTATAGATACGAGTAATTATAGGATGCTCATAAGAAAAAGTTAAACTGTGAATTGTGCCAAATGTTCCCATTCGAATCATTAATGTTTAGAGTGACAACAGCAACTTACAAAAAAGATGAAACATCGTACTGAGATTACTTGCCTCTTATACCCTCATTCCAAAATAATTACAATTAACAGACTATTTGGGAGAAAATTTGATCTTCATATCCCCCTGAAGAATGTCATGAAGGAGAATATCCTGGATATGAACAAGAATGTCCAGAGGAGAATGTCCTGAAGTAGATTGTCATGAAGGAGAATGTCCGAGGAGGATATCCAGTGGAGAATGTCCTGAAGTAGAATGTCAAGAAGGAGAATGTGCTGTGGAGAATATCGTGAAGCTCTGATTAGAGTATATGCTCAGAGAAAGAATAGACTAGGATTTCCGCGTTTAAAATATATTAGATTAAAATACTCGCATATGGAACGGAAATGAGCTTTAAATTACTGCTTCAAAGTTGACTGGGGGAGGATCCCCTCCACTTGGGGAATGAATAAGCCGGAGCTTTAATTTGATCGACAAGTCTTCAGTAAAAGTGGTTATTATCGTCGTCATTAAAAATCCGACATTACAAAACACAGTTACAACGGCGATATTAGTATAGTTATATTTCAAAAGACAAAAGCAACGGAAATTGTAGTACTGTTTCTCGTGTATTAATTAATTCCATTTCCTGTAGAAGCACATGAGATTCCCCTTCAGAAACGGAGCTGGAAATGATCTCAGTGCTATCGATTGCAAAAGTTGGCAGAGTCGTGCCATTAATAACGTTCAGTTTCGACTGATCAATGACGTCCGGTTCATTGCTGAGAGCTATTTCATCAGTTCGCGTACGTGGTTCCCATTTGTCTATGATTTCTCTTAGTGGGTGACTGTGTGGCAATCATGTGTGTTGCTAACTTCATTTGGGATCACATTTCCCACTTGCATGTGTAGTTGCATCGGCATTCTTAACATTTGACGTAATAAGCAAAAGGTGAACAAAAACTGTGCGATCATTTTGATTTCAAGCCAACATGACTGATTTTCAGCCATTTTTAAATCCCCTTTTGGCAGTGCGAAGTTGATTTCAGTCACCCGTCGTGGGTGCGTAAGTTGTGATGCTCCCTCTTAAGAAAAATGGAATTGTGTGAAGAAGTATTTTTTATTTATGCGTCGTGGGTTTCCCGTACAACACCAGCAGCTCGGATTCGACTAACTTCTTAAGAGAATTAAGAAACAGATTCTTAGCATGCATCTTACCATTGTTCCAACAAAGTATTGCTGTCATAGTCACTACTTTTCTAACACGTATCCATCCAATAATTTTCTATGACTCGAATCTCGACTGAACGACTTTGGGTACTCGTATGGTAAACATAAAAATCAAGGAAAATACGCATACCCAAAAAAACCTGCCGTGTGTTGCAGTCCTATGCTTCCAGGGACAAATCAGTCAATTTCCATTGGGAATTGCGACATATAGTTCCAGAAGATCAATGCAAAGTCCTACCTAAACTCGAGAGATGAAACTCTGCATAATTCCAAGTCCGGAGTGATGAGCACTGCACTGTATTACAGCATCTCGAGAAGAATTATACGAATTTTTTAAAATTATATTGAATTATAGTTCCCGTCCTGTTTTTATGTTTGATGAGTATGATGGCTAAATAAAGAACGTGTGTATACAGTTATTTATAGTGTAGGAACATCAGTCATTCCATAGAATAATGATTACACTGAACAGATTTTTGTTAGTTATATGTAGTCATGTTTTAAAGCCCCCTATTCCCACGAAATATGATTTGAAGAAAGTGAAAAGACTGGACCAGTTAGTATGGACGTCGGGAAAGTTCAGGCGTGTTTCACACACAGGATCCCCGGTATATAGAAACAGCAATTTGAGAATGAAGAGGAGAAAAGACGGGGAAGAGAGAGCGAAAAACGTTACGTTCAAATAAAGGAAAACTCACAATTCTGGCACTCATGTGTATTCTGATCATTTTAAATCGTTTTCAACACGTCAATTCTAACATAACTCGCATAATATGATACTTACAACACGTACGTTATTATTGAAAGAATTAAAACTCTCTCACTTGGTTAATTTCAAATGTTCAGTATTCATCCAATTTTTCTAAAAATAATCAGCCAAACTTATTTGAATGATAGTAATTCATAGAAAGTTCACAAATACCTATCATTTCATACCTAAATACTTATCATTGTAAGTCGTTGCCTATCACGATTACGTATCTCAATACCAAACAGTAACATCTTATTCGTACAGGACATATAGATTACCTTTTATGGTGAACACACATCGTATTGCTCATGAAAAAGGTGAAGGTGTTCTGCACATTCAACGTCGAGTGCCCGGCCCGCCCAAGCCCACGCACAAGTACTAGCACACGCACAAACACAAGCACAAGCATAAGCACAAGCCCAAGCCCACGCACAAGTACAAGCCCACGCACAAGTACAAGCACACGCACAAACACAAGCACACGCACAAACACAAGCACAAGCACAACGCACAAACACAAGCACAAGCACAAGTTTGTGCAGCATGGCACCGCCAGTCTCCATGCGGGTTGCTGCTGCTGCTGCACTGCTGCGAGTTATCCATAACAGTTACTGCTGTTGCTGTGAGTTGTTTCCTGCAGTTATAGCTGCCGCTGCAGCAAGTTGTTTCCAGCAGTTATAGCTGCCGCTGCAGCAAGTTGTTTCCAGCAGTTATAGCTGTCGCTGCTGCAACTTGTTCCCAGCAGTTATAGCTGCCGCTGCTGCAAGTTGTTTCCTGCAGTTAAAGCTGCCGCTGCTGCAAGTTGTTTCCAGTAGTTATAGCAGCTGCTGCAGCAAGCGGCTTACTACTGCTGGTGTTGCAACCCTTCAAAAAGCAACTCCGTTGCAGCACCTTTACCGTTTTTGGGGCATCACATTGCATGTTCTACTCGGTCTAGCGCATGCTGATGCATTTTTGTCTACGTTGGTGCTGGATATATTTTATATATATATGTAGCTCTTTTTTTTGTTTCCGTACGTGCATTGAAGAATCATTCCTATTTTAACCTGCCATCGATTTAGATGCACGCTCGTGGAGGTAACTTGCCTTCGATCGCGTACCTAAAAAAAATTTAACTGGATGTCATCCCATGCCTTCTTTACTTTATTTCACTAGGCTATTTATTCAAAAATATATTGGATTTGTTTAAGAAAAATTTCCTGCATAAAGTTCTGACTAGAAGATATGACACAGAAATAACCGTCAGCTGAAAATCCTATCGAATTTAAAAATCATTAGAAACTATGACGGTCCAAAACTCTGAAAACTTCTCAGATTTGAATAACATTTACGTTCGAGTCTGAAAGATTCCCTTTTATACATTCTCTCCCTGGCAGTCACGCCGACTTGTACCTCAACTGCATGGCCGAGCTCGAGCTCACACTCCTCTGCTGGCTGTTGGCTTTACAAAACGTTCATTGGCGAGTCCATATGGCAGCCATTACTCTATTACATGCTCTATAACAACATATTTACTCCCAATACAGTTCCACAGCCCCAAAGCTGGCGTCGACCATTAGGTCTCAGTGTCGGCGCCGACGCTCTATAGTGCCGCGACCCAAAACTCGACCGTAAATCACAGGGCTTCATACAAAGTCAAGTGTCTGTAAATTGCTGGTTATTCATTTCAAAAGACGATTATTGGTCGGCTATTCTCGCTTAATTTAACGTCTCTATACGGTGTTGTTCGACACTTGGTTTAGGGATTCTTTCTTTCTCTCCTGCCATGCGCAGCTTGTTGCTTTCTCATGTGGAGATGCTGCCATCAATGAGCTGTGGTTTAACGAATGCCCAGTGTGCGAATTGGGTGCTGTGGCTTTGTTAAAGGCGGTCGAATCTGACGCGCTCTTTCTCATTCATGTGTATTTTGGGGACAATCCTGACTTTACCTGGAGATCGCCGTTGTTCCCTGTTCAAAAGTTGGGTTTTCATCGGACCGAAAGAAATAGTTTGACATTGCACACTCATATGTACTAAAGTGAAGTTTTAATTGACCTCAAAATGTTTTATACAGAGTAGTTATTTCGCCAAACTGATAATTCCTTTGCAATGGAGACAATAAGTGAAAAGAATATTGGCTTTGATAAGCTCTTTGGACAAAAAAATAGTCACCTGTTATTTTTTGGGGGTCTGTAATGGAGGAGGAAGGTCTGTCACTTTCTGGGGTTGTTTCAACTACACAGAAGTGGGTCTTTTAGTTGAGGCATTAGTCTTACTGAACCAGTATGGCTACATTGAGCTGCTGGATGACCAAGTTATACTATTTGTGCAATATCTGAATGCAGAAAGACCTGTTGCTTTGCCTATCTTTCAGAATGAAAATTGTCGGGCACATCAAGCTAGAACTGTCATTAATTTGTACGACAGTCATTTAAGATACGTCAGGCATTTAGATTAGCCAGTTAGTCACCAGGAATGTACTCAATAGAAAATTTGGGACCACGAATTTGTGTAGAACAAGTTAGATATCGAGAAGATCGTCTATAATCTCGAAATATCACTCTAAACACGCAGTGCTTCCCTTGGAAAAGGAAGTTTAAACCTAACATTCCTCACATCCCTCACATGCCAGTAGTTGTAAGGCATTGAAAACCCAACGGTAAAACGTGTTGGAATTAATAAAGGCTCTAAACCAAGCAGATACATATGCCCATTCTCACTTAGTCATATTGATCGTTACCTGTAATGAAATCTTCTTCCTAACCTTTTCGCCTATTCTAATTGAAGTAAGTATAGATCAGTGCATTTGTAGACAAGACACAAATTCATCGCGCCATCTTCTCGCATGAATGTCAGCCGCGTGATCGCTTGACGCTTTTTCTCTCCCGTCAGAATCAAAGCCGAACTTCCTGTTCTCGATGGAGGATCCCCGAGGCATGATACAACAGTCAACTTATTTTGCTTGAAGAAAGTTTTTAGCCTCACTTTATTGAATTTGAAATATGGCGAGCAACGCCATGAGTCCTGTAATAGGTAAAATATCCGCTCAATTGATGAGAGGGCATTTGTGTTGCAGGAGTATCGCGTCTTCGCGCATGGATTTTGAGAAATGGATTCAAAATACTATTGAATAATAATGTCGGATTAGTGAAGGAGAGGCTTCGAATTCTGCAAAGAATGAGCATTGATGCTCAATGCTGCACACCGCAAATCAAAATTGACCTGCTTACAAGCTTTCATACTGCATCGAAACCCAAACGGTTTTTCCGATCGGGTGTCCCATCAGAGGTATTGAATCATGCTCCTTAGAAATTGCAGTGCTTTTCTAATAAGGCGCTGGTCACGGCAACGCTCATTTCTAAAATAAAGACAAGACTTTTGTTTTTTTGTTATTTGTATCTCACGAATTATTGCGCCCACAGAGCTCCCACAAATTGTTGTTACCTAAAAGCAGCCTTGTGAGACATGAAGTAACTTGGACACGCTGGCAAACTATTCTTGTAATTGTTGTTCTGCAGCTTCGAAAGTAACATGTACTTAATTTCAATCCTGCGGCATAATTAAAGTGAAAGAATCTCATGGAACAGCTTGTGTGTCTGAGTGAATCTTGACTCGGAGATCAGAAATACTTCCTTCAAAACTTCGTTAGGCTTGATTTCGTTAGGTCTATGGACGGAAGTGTACTACCGCATATCACTGTGCCGTGTGTGCTGTAAAAGTTTTAATATGAATATGTAAGAGTTTGAATATGAATATGTAAGATATGAATATGTAAGAGTTTTTATGTAAGAGTTATCAATGTAAGAGTTTTAATTCGAGATTGTGATGACCATTGACACCAGCAAGTTACGAAAAGATCGATGCTGTCTGTTCTTTGGTTCAGGTAAATCGCCGTATGAGTTGCTGAAGAAGGTGACGTCAGCAGCGAGGCGTTCTAGGAAGTTTCCATGAACCAAGAAACGACTATCGACGCCTACGAAGTATGTAAAGATCTTTACTGTTCGTTCAATTTGTTTCATTTAATTTGTCATCCGGCTGTGCGAGAGCCTACTGATGAAGTCGGCATTAACATCGAGTATTTACACAAAGTTTTCAACCGGGAAATTTGATGGATAAAGGTTTTGGTGGTGCACCAAAACAACTCACCCTCCAGTTTTCGGCCTGCGAAGAAACGGTTGAGCTTCCTCGCCGTCCGTATCGTCCAGGTTTGACACCTGTTGACTTAAGCCATTTTTCAAATTGAAAATCACCCTGAGAGAAGATCGTTTCAAAGGTTACACGAACTTGAGCAAAACTCACTGATACTACAACGAGCGGTCTAGGAAAAGTGTCTAGGAGCGTCCCAGCACGGCGGAAACGTTGTGAGCTCTGGGACTTATTTTGCGTGGAGGAATCACGTAATGTTGGAATTCTGGTTTTGAAATTGACGTGACAAGAGGCGTGCTTATATTTAAACAAATCTCGTGTATGTAATCCTACGTTGTCTGAAATACTGATTAATGAATAGCTTCAAGTGTAACTCTTATAACTTTCCCTTGTGTCATATTTAACACAGTTCCCAAAATAACCTCGTCCTTCAGTCGCAAGTATCTAAAAATTGTTTTCGTCGAACATTAAAAAACTTGGCGTAAAAACGGGGTTGAAATAATTCCTATTCGTCCACAGAAATGAATATTTGGGGAACACTCAATTGACAGAACGATTAATGTTCGTTTTTTTGGCTGATCATAAGGTTTTTGTAACGGATTTCCGTAAGCTCCTTATTTTCTAGGTAAACCATAAAAGCGAAAGGAATCAAAAAGCACATGAAAGTAATTTCGGATAAAACTGGCTTTAGCCATTTTGTTTTTCCTGGCTGAGAGTTCCATTTCAATACGTACTACGTCAGATGACATTTTTTCAGGAAATGCTCTTGAAAAAAGGAATATTTTATCTATTATAGGCTATAAATATCAATTACCATAAAAATCCACCGAATTTCTCGTCCATAAATGTAAATTACCTTAGCGAAAAAAAGCAATGCAGTACATCTTAATATAAATAAGTACACATTGAAATTTCTATCGTAAATTGTTCAGCGGTGAGGCAAATTTTGGAGCGACGACAAGATCTAGCAGTGGATTACCTTCTACCAATAAGTTTGTTTAATTCACTTTACCCGTAGAACTGATACTCTGAACAAAATCTTAAGAAATATTCGGCCAAGTTTAGCGTCAAATAATTCAAATCCTTAAGTACAATTTGTGGTTTATTCAATTCATTCAAAGGAATGTTATTCGAATGGCAAAGCGTTCCAACTTTTGACCCTCTTTGAGAACATATTGCAGATACGCTGTACCCCAGAGCTCGACTCCAGTTTGCAATAACCCGATCTTTAGCCCGTATGCCGGCACAGAAGAAGACTTTGAGCTCTAATCTGTCCTTCTTAATTTCGTGGCGAGATGATATCAAGACTGCCCCTCAAGACATGAATATGATCCCCTTGTTCCCAGTAATTCCTTTACTCGCTATACGCTTTGTTCGTCCCAACGTCACAAATGATTTTTTCGCGTTCACGCAACAATAGGGGTCAAAAATGCGCTCCCATATATCCAGGGCATTCATGACTCCATCGCTGGGCATCATGTGTGCTTGGACGTGTGTTGTATAACGCGTAATGTCTACGTCGGCTTCTTCTTTTGATTCGACGTTCGTCTTTTGATACAACGTATTTAACGTCGAATTCATAACGCGTTCACACCGCCATTCGGATCCATATCGTTCTTTATTGAAGGACGTGAGAGTGAAGCAGCTGGATTGTATCGGGTTTGAAATTCCATAGCTAATTCAAGATAAAAAATCAAGTTTTCATATTGCCGAGCGCTTACGAGCTCCTTGTACGAGTAGCTTACAATACCTTTTACGGTTTCAGTCCTAATTCAAATCAGAGAAAGTATTGAATTGTATCCAAGAAAGAATACGTAGAAGCACCTTCTTCATAACCATCGACCAATGTAATTAAATTCTTACGATTAATAGATATCACACAAGTACCAGACCATATCCTGAATATTGTTACTTGAATTTAAACTAATGTACAATTTCTGGCTTTGTTCTATCTTTGTGAAAATTCTCATCACATCCAAAGCTTCTACTGCTAATAAATGATATACTGGATTATTTTCACCTAATATCTTTTGTTAATTGATTTCGCCTGAAGAACTGACACTCTGAACAAAATCTCAAGTAATATTCAGCTAAGTTTAGTCGCAAATAATCCAAATATTTAAGTCCCATTTGTGGCTGCATTCAGAATTTCTTTGACTGACGATGAAACCTCAAAAATTAATAGTCGACTCCAACTCTACACTTGACTGAAGCGATTATTGAAGTGCTTACATATGTTACCAACGTAAACGCGGCACATTAGTGTGGTCTGCACGATAAGGCCCCTACCACATTCGAGAATTTCAGGGATACACGAACGAATTTCAGTAGAACTTGAGCCGCGCTGCTTGAAATGTTGCATGCACGGTCTCATGACGGGCTTGCAAATAAATAAAAGTAAGCATTTCTCAAAGAACATTTAAACCGTAATTGATACAGGTTGAGTCGCTTTTAATATTTCATTTCTTCTCAAAATAATCCGTTCATTCGAAGAGGCACCCAAAACACGCGCCCCCGCGATTGTCATCTATACGTTACCAGAAACATTGTAAGATAATTATTTGAGATGCGGGAGATAATGTGACGTTCATGTTACGACAATAGACAAGCAATTCCAGGTGGCCGTATGTACGTCTTTCAGTTCGTGTTGAGATGTTTCGAAACCTAGGAAATTTACAGTGCCAATTTACAGTCTTAGCGTTTTGCAGTTTATCAGATTTTGTTTTAAAATTACGTGCGTTGTGAAAATGATGCTTGAGATACTAAATGTTGCACAAGCATTTTCTTTTGATGGTGATAATTGGAAATTCCGTATGAATACGTAGCATTTTTTCAAAATGGTCTAGCAGCGTAGTGCAACACACATTTTGAAACAACACGGGCTCACATCCCTCGAGCTGCTCAAGTTCCCTGCAATTCCAAGCGGGTCTTGCTTTGGACGAACCAGCGTATCTACTGCTAGTTCAAAGTAATTTCTTAGATTTCCCTATCTCAGAGCGACATGCGTATTAACTAAGTGCGTCTAGTGCGAAGTAAATTCGTCCTTTGTCGAAGGTTTATTGAAATAAACATTTTTACTCAGTAGTAATACAATAAGTATTTTAAATAAGGCTCATTACAAAGAGCATTTGTACAAAATAGTTTTATGTTTACAGGTAATTTTTTGCCATTCCTTTTGTTCAAGTGACAAGTCTAAGAACCAAGCGGTTCTGGCTTGAACATTTCCTAGCCCAATGGTGCTCCTCAGTGTAGGAGTCCCCACTAAACATACCTCTTCAGTGTAGAACGCCCCAGTAAACATACCTCTTCAGTGTAGAACGCCCCAGTAAACATACCACCCCAGCTCAGGAGGTCCCAGTAATACCACCCCAGCTCAGGAGGCCCCAGTAATACCAACCCAGCACAGGAGGCCCCAAGGTGCTCCTGAGGGGCAGTAACATCAATCAGTTCCCCTCACTTCCATGCCCTCCCAGAGCTTATCGATCAGCGGTTGACCTGCTTGTCCCGTGCCGCGGACAAAATGGTCTACTTTCCCACAGTTAATGCGCCATTACGATCAATATTTCAAATCGATTTTGAGAACTAGAACGCTAACTGGTCGATAATGGCCTCCAGCAATGAAGACGTCACGAGAGCCGCCTGCAGGGCTGCGCTTGCGATAGAGGGTGGCAGGGTGAGGAGAGTTCGGGCTGCAAAAAAAATAATTATGCTCAATCAACTTGGTGTCGCGTAGAAGAGGCGCTACATCTTAATCGTGCATTTGGTGGAGAGTCAATGCTGCGTAATTTGCTTTCAATTTCTGTGAAAAATTCATTCGGTACATTTTTTGTAATATTTCGAACGGTATTTAATTGGTCATTGCATAAGAAAATGCTCTATGATCATTCATAATATGGTGGCCCTTTTTTGCCACACTCTATAGATTAGAGCAAACGGAGATGAGGAGGTGTCGTCCAATAGCTTCTAAATATACGTACTCTAAATGCTGAACAACTAATAGATATAATAAAAAATCTGTATTCCTCTCACAGCGTTTGAACTGGAAGTGTACTTGAATTCTGCACGCGAGTATGAGTATGAGTAGTAGTAGTGAAAGCAGCGCTTCAGTAACTCAAGACTATCTCGCACCGAAANTATTGCCTATGGCCTATCTTATGCCCCCTGAGGGGTTCTGGACGCGAACTTCAATTACATTTTGCGGGGTAAAATTAACATTTGAATCGTTCATTTGGCCTGGTTTGCAAGGACCTTGACTAAGTAGACTGAGGTACGTTCAGCAGCACCCTATCAGATATCTGAGCAGTTAATTTCGTAGAGTGCATTAGACAGCAGCATAATAATGGCAGCGCAGTGGCGTGGTCGAGTTATTTCAGTTTTAAAACATTACTGCCGAGATCTGCAAGCGGCCACAAGCCAATTTTTCCCCGTAGAGATAATCTGCTCAAAACTGCTTGAATACGTCAGAGAACTACCATCGCTGCGACGAATTGTCTAAAGCCTAATTGCGCTAATTTTTTTATATGTTATGGGTGCAAGTGAAAACATCGAGTAAATTCTCGATCCGACCTCCTGTTGACCAAGGTCCTAATGACAAGGTAGCTTGCACATTTCCAAATGTCAAAAAGTGGTTTTGATGAAAACCGGCATATAAAGTGAATATTTTTTTTAAATCAATCAAAATGGTATACCTATTGGTTATAGCCCTGCTCTCCTTTAATGTGCATTAAATTTCAGTTGCGGAAAACTAAAAAATTAAAAGCATGTGAAGGCAATCGTACCAAATAAAGACGAAGTCATATTTTTACGTACATAGTACACTCTATTTCATAGTCATTGGCAGTCTGGAAAGGGAATTTACGAAAACAATGTCAATGATGTCTGCAGTACGAATATCCAAGTGTATTGCTAGGTACTGAATTATGAAAGGAACTGGAAACTCTACATGCTTCCAAATCATGAGTTAAAAGCGTTAAATTATCGAATTTTGAAAGCCAGTCACAGCTGTACGTTCACCGACGTTTCTGAAAGTTATTTGCACTTAGCGTGAACATTTTATTAACTCTCACAAAACTGTTTTAAAGCTTGTACACTGAGAGAAAATACAGAAGATTTTCGACGTACTTGTATGTGGCGTACGTTTGTAGGTACGACCGACAAACACGTGAGTATGTGGGCCTTTAATGCATTATGACACTTTCTGAGCTATGTGACATTTTACACAAACCTGCTTAAGTGTTATGTAGCCTACGTGACATCGTGCTTGCCTTTTAGTCGGGTCTTTCCTCGCATGGAAATGAAGATTAAAAAGCGAAATGCCCTATTAGGCGGCACATCAGTGTGGTCTGGGACGAGGTGCCTGAACTAAATCCAATATTTCCAAAGTGCTGCAAACTTGATGCAGCTAATGTAAGCCTACGGTATTTCAAGCAAAAATTGGACTTATTATGACAACCCATTCCTTTTTCAGATGTATTACGTATAAACAGAAGTAAGCAATTCACATAAAAACATAGGAAATTTTAAATCTTTGGTACCGTGTATTACCTTACAAAAAAACGCGTTATAGCAGGTTCTGCACGTCAACAAGGCTTCTTATGGCAGCAGCTACAGACTTAAGGAACTCATTATTATAACTCTGAACTGCATCATTCACCATTTGTCCCGTTGAAATGACGCTTTATTGCGGAGAGTTTACTCAGAGTCACGTTGAAATTTGCAACCTTAAAATTAAAATGTGGAAGTCGCAATGGAACTTCTGATATTGATCAGTAAGACCACAACTTTAAAATTACGGGTGGAAGTCACGTTGAAACTTCGAATTATCATTCATAATTTTATGCTGAGCACGAGAAAGGAAATATTAACTCGAAGAAGATCTTGAATAAAAATTATTGGGCAAAGATAGCCAATTGCAACTTAAATTCTCTCATAAACATCGTGTGATCGTTGAGCATACTTCATAAAATAAAATTACGGTGCGAAGATGGGCTATTGCAACCTAGATTCTCTTATACATAAGGTATAAATCGAATAATGTTTTGATGTAAGAAAATTCTTTGCATAGCTCACCTGCAGTTCAAATCGTAAAATGACACTCACTCTAGCCGCGACTTCCTCATCACAATCACCCTTTCCACCAACACGTCAATCGTATTTTCCTAGGGTCCCTAAGTCACCCAATATTCACTTATTCCACTCTTTTGACCATCACTTCTTCCATTCACCTCATAATCACCTTCCCAAGAATCGTCTCCTTGCAATCACCCCTCCAAATCAATCGTCGTAGACCATCCGTCTGTGTTCTCGGGCCGGTCGCAGTGTTGCCAGATCAGGGTACTCGCCTCCCACTGTGCACAATATCTTAATCTCGCCCAGGAATCACGGCTGGAAACGAGTCTATTCAGCGCTGTGCTTCGTGACGAGCTGACTAGCCACGACTCAGACACCAGGTCTGCTTGTCCTGCTCAACTTAATCATTAATAGTGAAGGTTGCACTTTAATGTGCTTTGTGGTGCCATTAAAAGCTGCAAATGAGCCTAAAGTTTGTGTGTCTTGGACCGGTTCGAAGGTGGGCGTTCCAACATGGTAGTGGCTCATCGGAAGGCTTTCTTGCGAACCAGGTTTGCCCGATGCGACCATTCGTTGCCCATTTGGAGGGCTCTAAAGGATTTTTGGTATCATCTGATAATAATATTTTCGGTCTAATACCTAGAAAAAAGTTAGATGAAAGTAAAATAATCTTAGAGGGAATGTGTGATTACTGTTGATATCTTCGTGGAGTTTACACAGGGATAATCCTCCGAGAAATTTATTTAGACGTTACAAGTACGTTCTGTAAAGTCTTGAACTGTACGTTCAAGTTGAAAATTACAATACCAGTTGGATTCTAACAACACGATACCAGTTGTATTCCAACAATACAATACCAGTTGGATTCCAACACCACAATACCAGTTGAATTCCAACAGCACAATACCAGTTGTATTCCAACAATACAATACCAGTTGGATTCCAACACAACAATACCAGTTTGATTACAACACCACAATACCAGTTGGATTCCAATACCACAATACCAGTTGGATTCCAACACCACGATACCAGTTGGATTTACTGGGGCTGATGGTCTTCTACGCAAGTAGAATACCAAATCATCTGCTCGTCCTTGCCTCAGGGTAAGACCTGCCGTAAAATGTGCATTGAAATTATGTTTTTCAATTTTATTGATAAGAAAAATTACTTTAAAGGCAATTTTTGTTTGCCTTAAAGTGCCTTCATAGAATTTGTCCTAAGTTTCTACATAGTGTCTGCATTGAGTATCTACGCAGTGTGTGCATTGAGTATCTACGCAGTGTGTGCATTGAGTATCTACACAGTGTGTGCATTGAGTATCTACACAGTGTGTGCGTTAGTCTTTTCCATGCCAAAAATGCGAACCGTTTTAGGATTTTTTCCTCATAGAAAAGCCCCTAGTTTTCCATTGTACGTTCAGTAACACCGTGTGGGTATTTACAATAATAACCCAAAGAACAACTTCAGGATTTTTATTCACGATATTCATCCTGAGGCTGAAAATAAAGTAATCCAACTTGATTTTGTTCCTAGCAATGAAGTGTTGTTTCCTAGCTTCATTTATTACAAAATAATAAAAAAGGCCATTATACGTATGAAGCATTCATCCTGTATCATATGCGAGTTAATTCGTTATTGGTATTATATTGAATAAAGGTAAATTCGAAAATTCGTTGGCTTGGCCCCAAAGGCAAAGTTTTAGCACACAAATTATTATTTAATTTTTTTACTATTGAATATTTAATTATTTAAAGAAGTGGGAAGTTTTGGTTTTCACTCACATGGAACTAAACTAAAGGGAAATTCTGTTACTCAGTGTCATGGGTAACTGAGGTACGGTACTCATCAAGCTGCCCTCGGATAGAATCTGAGGGGAAATGCGTGAAATAATTTTTTTCTAAAGGTACAGCTCAAAAATCAGGAAAGAAAATTTTAGATTGAGACAGAAAATGCACAGCAACTTCAATCAGCAATGAAAGTTTAACACTGTTTTTCTTGATTTAAGTTATTTTATAAAAAAAATCTCACCCTGAAAATGGTTGATATGGATGCTTATATTTCAGGTTTCATTGAACGTTGAAACGTCACACGGTAAGAAACTATATTTTATGTAAATCGAACAAGAATGAAAGGTGTTTCAAGTTTTGTTCAGAGCCCTGACTCAGCCTAACTTTTTGGCGGTCCCATCGATTAATTTATACAAAAATTGATACGAATACTTTAGGAAGGCCAAAATTATGGATAATTTTAGATACTCCCGGAAGAAGTTAGACTATGGAGCTGGCAAAGAACGACGAGTAAATTCTCTCCTTGGAGGCGTGAAATAGAAAACAAATGCATAAACACATGAAACATCACTTACTTCTGAAGGAAATCTTGTTCTTGAGCTAAAAAACGAAAAACTGTGCAAGAAAATTTCATGTGTTTCCAAGATTAGCGACCCAAATATTTTAAAGGAAGCGAGGACGAATCTGTGTTTGTCGTATATCATTCTGCACTGCGCATTTATATATTATATTCCACGTATTTTCCATACGTTCAACATATTTCATTATTCTTTTACTGGCATTTATATACATTTAAAGTAATTCCTTTCGAAGCGCTACTGATTTGAGTGGATTTACTAAGCTCAATAGATCAATAATCTAAGATTAATATGGTGTGAACTGGAGAAATAAAATGTCAGAAAGCTAAAAATAGGCTTTCAGTTTATTTTTATAACTTCCGTACAGGGCAATGGGATTTACGCTGTGGTAAATTTAAATACTTACTTTTATTCAAAACTAGGATTAAAATATGCGGCAATTGTTCTCTTTGCGAGCTAGAATAGTCGTATTTTCAGTTCTTTTTGGAGCAGAAGATAGCTTTCATATTGCTTTTCCTTACAAATTCATTGGAGACTGATTACTTTTCCGATATTTTTGAATGTCATTGGAGTCAATTAGTTTTATTTTACTTTTGCAATATTCAAAAGCTCAACTGATTATTATGTAGCTCTCAATTGACCTGCATTACACGGCTATATGCATATGTAGTCCAACAGCGGAACTCTATGAGAGTGTGCCTTGGTTGCCGTCCTTTCCTGATTTTCTCTAAGCAGTTTGGGTGTCATGAATACCATAAAGTTTTCCAGCCGTTTCCGATGCGCAACGAGTTATAACCTTCACCTGCTACCTAAAATAAGTTCCGATTCTCACAGTAGGCTCTTACGTAAAAAGTTTATTAAACCTCTGTGAAAGGATGGGTGTTTTAGATGATCAGAATCCCGACAATAAATACAAGCACACAAATATGAAATCTGTGGTTTCTCTTCTTCTTTAATGACGTCGATAAATTATCGCGTCGATAAATTACCTTTATAATCTATGCATTACCTTTGCTGTAAAGGAGCAGTGAAAGTAAAGTGAGCATGGTTTCAAACGTTTAGAAATATTGACTTCTGTTAGCATATTCTAAACGTGTTCGGAAACTAGGTGAATTGGTAATTAAAAGTGTGACCATCGAAGTTGTTCGAATCGAGCTTATTTTTTCATTGATGATTATTGTATCGAGATACAAAGTGTCCGACCATTGCTATTAATTTGCAGAATAAAGGAAATCCTCTGAGGTCGAGTATGCTCGGCGAGGGCTCCTCCAGCCTGCTCTGGGACCTTCGTGCTAAGTGCTCGGTAGGTCGAACCAACGTACTGCTATGCTTTGCGTTGTTGATTGAATAGATCAATGAGGCAAAACAGCAGGACTGCCGGTAGCACAGAAACAAAACTGAAAAAATTGTTCACGTATAACGGTTCTTCTTTTGTTTCCGATTAAATCGCCTAGATGAAGGCTAATACACGAAAGCAGCTCTGTATTAATTAGATTCTGCAATGAATGTTTTTTTTCTTTGAAAAATTAGTTTCAAGCCGTAGAACCTATTGGAATCAAGGCTGTTGTTTTCCAGAGTCATTTGCGCAATGCACAAGACAATGACACACACAGTGTTCACACACGCAAAACAATTGGGTCTAAAAAGTTAAAGAAAACCATTTTCTTTTAATACAGACTAAAACAGAACCAAAATTTATGTCTACACACGTCGATTACCTTTAATCATGCAGTCGATTAAAACTTAAATGTCAGCCGAGTACAAGAAATTTAAAATAAGTTGCCTTATAGTTGATCAGGGTTCCATGCATTCATTTTAAGCTTCACGCTACGCTGTTCACTGCGAAATGCTGATGAGGTTGAGGGCTTTTGAGCCGTGCTTGCACAGGCAGCAAGGTGTAGTACGTAAGCTTGACCAACCGTCTACTCGTAATGATATGCACACTGCATCGGACAGGCACTGGACGTGTTTGAACACCGGCTCACCTACGTCACCTAAATATTTTAAACAACTGAAAAAAAATTCGGCGCTCGTAAAAGCAGTAACGAATAGTCTCAAGTTCATGTTCGGCTAATTTATTTCCATTCGTTAGAAATTACATAAATTCACACACTGGAACCTTTTTTCATTCGATTTACGCGCGGCAAATTAAAAGACGCTACGACCAGTAATTCGTACGCCCATCCATCGTGAAGTAACCCGGACAAAAATACCATACGTTGCTGCTCTTCGTTGAATTATTGAAGTTTTTTTGAGCCCAGACTCAAAACCATAAGATTGAATAGGTCGCCTTGAGGAACATTTTTGTACAGAGTTTACCGGAAAGAATAAAGTGGTTCGCACTTCCAGTCACATTGTTCAAACACATCCGAAGGCACCAAATAAATGACAAGTGTTGATTGTCATAAACCATAGACCAATTTGAGGTTCGGTTTATGAATGCACATTTGCCTGTAATGTTAGTGTCCCAACAATAAATTTGGGAAATGTATCTACCATAATTGGTCCTTATTAGACCACTATTTATGAAGTTACCAATGAAGGGTTATTTCATTAACAGGAAGGAATTAATTTAAGGCTTGAGTGCACACCAAGATTGGCTGCACTTACGAGAGGATGGCGAACATCGCGTGCAGGGCCATCGTTTTTATCGAAGCTTTGATTGTTCTAACGACCGGAGCGTCAGAACTCCTTCTGTTTGCTCATATTGATGGCCGCCGTGGAGACGCGTAATCGCCGCTAAATCTTGTCATTGCTCCCTGGACATATCATTGTTGAGGTAGAGGGTTCACATGCCGCTTTCTACCCTCCGTGCTTGCTTGACTGTACCTCAAGCTCCCTGGACATATCATTGTTGAGGTAGAGAGTTCATATGCCGCTTTCTACCCTTCGTGCTTGCTTGAATGTACCTCATTGCTCCCTGGACATATCATTATTGAGGTAGAGAGTTCATATACCGCTTTCTACCCTCCGTGCTTGCTTGAATGTACCTCATTGCTCCCTGGACATATCATTGTTGAGGTAGAGAGTTCATATGCTGCTTTCTACTTGCTTGACTGTACCTCATTGCTCCCTGGACATATCATTGTTGAGGTAGAGAGTTCATATGCCGCTTTCTACCCACCGTGCTTGCTTGACTATACCTCATTGCTCTCTGGACATATCATTGTTGAGGTAGGGAGTTCATATGCCGCTTTCTACCCTCCGTGCTTGCTTGAACGCCTCGTCTAAACGGTGTCGGGGTGCTGCTTGTTATCACAAGTAATTACAGTGCCTTGTAAGGTTTAAGCTCAAGTTTTGCCTCCTCCATGACAACTTAAATTCTTCTTGAGGACAAATCACCGGAATTCAGCTATTGCAAGCGACTGCGCGCGATAAAGTTTTATTGATTGCACGTAACCAGGCTCATAACTTGTTTTCGTGTATAATGTATCAATGAACAAAAAATCATTCATATCCGTAGAGTTCAGTCCATAAGTATTATAGCATCGTGCAATGTATATGTGATAGAAATTTCGACATTAAACTTCAGGACACCAACGATAAATTGTTGGGCATAAATTTTTCTCAATTTCTAAAAATTTTTTATGGTGATGAAAAGAAAAAGACCTTCAGAATTTCATAGTTTTTGATTCACCTCTCTTGCCGTGAGTGTACTTGACTGCCCCTTGTAAATAAATTACAACATGAAGTTTCTGAAGTTACATTACGCAGTTAGGGAAGCTACAATACGCAGTTACTGAAGTTACAATACGCAGTTACTAAAGTTACAATACGCAGTTAAGGAAGTTACAATAGGCAGTTACTGAAGTTACAATATGCAGTTACTGAAGTTAGAATACACAGTTAGTGAAGTTACAATACGCAGTTAGTGAATTTACAATATGTCCGCTTTCTTGTAGTTCCCACTAAAGAGAAGCTAATTTTTTGCTCGAACGTTCGAGAAAATATATTTTATATCAGAACCAACAGGTTTTTCCCTCCCTAGACCTGTCTTTTTTAAATTAAAAGCTACAAGACGCTCATCACTAGGTGCCCATAGACCTTCTCTGTGAGTTATGACAATGTAAATTTTATCTTAATTGAATTTTAAAGCCAGCATTTAGATTTCATAAATTCTTGTTTTCTTCCTGAGCAAGTTGAAATCTAGTCTCGTTTCTCATGACGACCCGTTTTTTATAATGGTCAGTTTTCAAGCAAGTGAAGACTTTCAATTTGCTACGTCTTACTTCGTCCGTCAAAAACTTCAAACGATGCTCAACTTATTTCTTAGCTGAAATTTTCACTTTTTGAGAAATTATTCACCTAATATTTGAGAAATCTAATGACTGACGCATAAAACAAATCATTAACGGTTAGCAAAATAGTCAAAATTGGTTGTTAAGAACCAGCAGAACGATATCGACACACTCAAACACATCACTCTGTCAAGACTTTATAATTCTGGCCAGCCCGCACGGCAGAAGCTCACGTCCAGATTAACGATTGCGATCAGATGAACTTTCTTTTGATCAGTGGGTAAAATCCACAAGCTTTCTTTGATTTTCCTCAGTGAGTTAACACCTGCCAATCATGCAAGACAGAGCTGGCCTGGGGCCGTGACTACTATCTACATCACTATATGATTTCATGCATTAAACTGGTGCTCCTGCTCCTGCTTTTGTAGTTAGTCATGAATTTAAAATTGCAACGCTTCTTAGCGAACCAATTTTGTTTAGGCCAACACCCATAAGAAAATATTAGTGCATCCTCGCCCTCTTTAACACATTCATAACTACTTAAGAATAACGGAACGGAATTTATTTTTAAATTTATTAGCGGAAAATAATATTTTGTTTCATATTTTATTTCTTCCATACTTTTCGCGCCAGTGAGGCGCGCTTGAACTTTTGGCTGGAGAGCTCCCGTTCGCACTTGGGTATGTACTTATACATGCGTGACATTTGTTGTGCGATATCAAACCCTACGTGTATATACTCGGTGTCCTACAAAAAATTCAACTGGATTTCAATTGATATTACTCAGAAGTTAGTATAAAAACTCAGTTTCATAAAGCTGTATTGTGGATCAACCATAGTTAATCTAAGCTGAAGATTTCTTTCGATTTAACATCCTTGCTACTGTAATGTTTTTTGTACTAATAACCCTCTAGTTTGCACAAAAACTACTTGCGAAAGAATGTTATATGATTTACAATAGAGTTTCAATACAGAAAAAATGTGATTAAATAAAACTTTGTTTTTTTTTGTGAGACATCCTGTATTGCACGTGCTTTCCTGGTCTTCGAACCAATAATGAGTCTGCAAACGTGACTTAATTTGCGAATAGTTCAAGCTTTTTTTGCAGTGTGACGAAAGTTTTTTCAAAGATTCATTCCAATTTCCCGATTAATTTCATGTCATGCTTGGTATGACACCCGAAAATAAGCTCTGTGGCCCTGCTCTGATATTGGAATAAAAGTCGGCAGGAATTGCCTTACTAGTATGACACGGGACAAATTTTTTGTCGTAGAAAAATTACGAAATGTATTGATTTCTCTCTCATTTGGTGTCGCTAACATTAGATTAGCGCCGGCCTCGCCGGATGTGATTGACATAAGTTGTGCAAAAGGTATGCTCTATAATACATCGTATTTTTAAGTCAGTGAAGGTGAGCAAGGAAATTACACCTCCAAAGATTATCAACTTAAAATTCAAAGTCAACTCCAAAGTCTTCATAACTTCAGTCAACTAAAGTCAATTAAAAAGTTGTCATGAAGTGGACAAAGATATCGAAAGTGTTCTCTAACATATGGTCAGCCTGTCATAGCATGGCAGAAAATAGTTTTTACATGCCCTGAACACCAATGTAGCTGTAAGAAAATGTTATTCATTATCATCTAAATGATTATTGTGAGATTTATTCAATAAGGAAATCACCCGTCTCATCAAGTAACGAGTTGGGAAGTTTCTAATGCAATTAACGAGCAAATGGCCTTAAGTGATGTAGTGCGATCATTCGATCAGACTTTAATGTCATTTGGTAAGCGAATTATCAGCGTTTCATTCTGAAGATAATGAAATACCAGTTTCATGATTTTTATGTTTCCACTTTTATATTAGTGAGAAACTTGTTGCGCTCCTTCGTTTCATCAAGCTCGGGATTCGCTAATGAAAAACAGCCAAGGCTACGCGCGCTCAGATTAAATCGTAGGCTACGCGCGCTGAGCCATTTCTAAATCATGCTTCTTGTTTGGCGGGCAGCGTCGGGAACGATAGAGTTCAACAACAAAGTTATGCACAATATTCGTTCATCACCGTTGTATAATTAGGGGTAAATTTTCTCAGTGCGCTGAAGAATTTAAATCTGATGATCGCTTTTGACCCGTTCGCAGCAGGCCGGAATTGAAACTCGCTCACCAATAAGCGAAGACCTGAGGTTTTGCAAAGCGATTCTTAGGTCTTCTTTTGAGCACGCAAAGTGAGTGTGCAGTCCGACTACATCGTGCCGTATGAATAGAGCGACATTGTGCTCATCGTCCCCCCATTATTGCAGGCAGGATGCAGACAAGCCCTCATCAGCAGCCAAGCGCCCATATTTTTCGCAACAATTTGTGGTGACAAGTAACACGCTAAGCCTCTGTCATTCGCTGTGGAGAAGATGGCTCATTCTTTCGCAGGAGTAGCTGGATCCATTGAGACTCTGTTATCAGGAGGGCATCATGAATCTTGCCAAGATATTACCACCTCTGGAATTGAAAAGGCTCTCCAAGAGCTCGCACTCAATTATACTCTATTACCCTGATCGTTTAATTTAAGGCGAGTCTGAGCACATGAACCTTATGTTGGGGTGCCTGGTGAAGGGTTTTATGTCGCGTGGCATGGGGTATTGGCAGGGCACCTTTCCGGTCGAGGTTCCCTGACATTCACCTCTCGATCCCTTCATAATTAGAGGCAGTTGAGCGACGGGAAACCAAGGTACATGCGCTAAAAGTTCTAGCCCGATTTTAGTTTGAGTGAAATAGAAAGCTTCCATGGACCATTGACGCTTCTCTTTCTCGGCGTAGACACGCGTGAGACGTGCGCTTTGATTGCTTCGTAAAATATTTTTTGTTTGTTTTGCACAAAGTCTTGCACCGTTTTCTTAACACCATTGTAAAAATGACATGACTACTGTTTTCAGTGTACAGCGGCATCTTCAAAGGAAAATTTGGAAGCTAAAATAACGGCAAATTTTTCTGAGGAGATCAAATAGTTACATGGACTATTTTCTGGGTAAGCATATGGATTTTAGTGAGGTATGGTACAGCGGTACGTAAAGTGCTGCGTAAGGATAAAATCTACTAAAGTCTCGCTGGGTTTTGAACCCAGGTATTATTTTATTAGAACTAGCGCGTCTGTAGCTATCTAAAAAGTTTTTTTGTTGAGGCTGCACATTCATTTTCAACCAACGCGGTTATTCATATTTGTAATTACGAATTCAAATTCTCATTAGAAGTAGAAATTCTGACGCTAATGCAAGCATGATGAATTAATAAAACCATAAAAAATAATTGAGGTAATCAGAACAATTTGCCAACCGTTCTTTTTCGTGTTACTACACAGGCATCGGGTGTGCCGGCCGGCAAAGAAAAATGTATAAACTCGAAATAATTAATGGGCCTATTGTTAACATTCTTCACTCTTAGACTCTTCTTCTTCCCAAGGAAAAAGTGTACGCACGATGACAGCGCCGAAAATCTTTCCCATAACGGTTGCGAAACTGAGCATGTGTTAAATTAGTTTTAATGATATTCCGACGCGGGCTCGTAAATTTTCCGGAAGAGCCCTCGCTCATTCGTGCACTTTCAGCAATTCCTCAAAGCATTTAACCCACTCTCTTATTTTGACGCAGGTACCTTCTACTGCCCGTACTCCTGAACGGCCCCGTGACACGGCTTCCTTCACACGCAGCTCCACATGTACTGCAGACTAACAGCGTAGCGTGTAGACTAACTTTCATATTGCCTTCTGAACCTCAGTTTTGTCTGTAAACCGACGATGATTGCAGAACCACCCGCAAAATTTCCCGCTCAAATTGAAGCACCGACCACGTATGGATCTGGACTGAACTGCGCCTTATCTCCGCCGCCGTGCAATCTCGAGATTTGAAGATGGCGACGTTCTCGGCTTAGCACAGGATGATGACTGTCGTCAGATAACACATGCAGTAGTTGCTGGCTACTGTACTCGTTTCTACACCCGTTATTTCAGCTCATTTTGAAGAGCCTGTAATTTGTGTGCTGTGTTTGTACTACGGTGCTATTTGTACTCTGAAGTCGCTCGCTAGTCTACAGGCAGTGTACTGGTAATGCTATTTGTACACTGAAGTAGCTCACCTGTCCACTGACAGTGTACTGGTAATGCTATTTGTACACTGAAGTAGCTTACCTGAGTACAAGCAGTGTACTGGTAATGCTATTAGTACACTGAAGTAGCTTACCTGTGTACAGGCAGTGTACTGGTAATGCTATTTGTACACTGAAGTAGCTTACTTGTCCACAGGCAGTGTACTAGCAATATTATTTGTACACAGAAATCGTTCACGAGTTCACAGGCAGCAATGCCGTTTCACGCGACTACGTATAATCATCACTGACTTATATTTCAAAGGGAAACATTCCTTAGTAACAGCTGCCTACTGCTTCCTATTGGGAAGACTATTCGTGTGGAAGCGATATTTTCACTGAATTGCATGAATGATTTTGAGAAAAATTCAAGTTTTTCAAAGTATAATTTTATAATTGTTTAAATCATGAATTTATAGTACACAAAGTGAATTCTTGAATTTTTGTACAAAGTGATCAAAATTTTTTTAACCATTATATTCACCTAGTTTTGAAATAAAAATTCCTTTTAAAAATCAACATTTAATAAATTTCAATGATGATTTTGAGAATCTTTCGAAGCATATTGTTTATATACGTTTTATCGCTTGAATCTTGATCGGACATTTCATAAAGACGAGTTTTTGATAGTAAGACGTGAAAATTTTCCGATCGTTGTACTTACCAAATATTGGAACGGAACTCGCGTTTATGAAACGAATATTTACAGTGAGCCCCTTGAAAGCGCTCACCAAAAGCACAATTTTCGAGCCTTCATGTTTACTTTAAGTAAGAATATTAAATAGAAGTAAACGTTTACGGTCATTTAACAGGGATGATAATAAAACTAGTATGAAAAATGAACGTAACGTTCAACGTGTGTCCAAACCATTTGCATGAACTCAATGATTGAATATTCAACTGAGTACCAAGAATGAAATGAAGTCAATTATATTTATGACTCGACTTTGTACATAAAAATGAATTTAAACCGTATCATCATGATTAAAGGAAGTATTCCTTATCTACTCAGGTAGGACAAACTCTGTACAGTAGTTCACAAATCCCTCGGTGAGACCGAACTGAAAGTTCACCTCGGTGAGGCCGAACTTAAAGTTCACCTCGGTGAGACCGAACTTAAAGTTCACCTCGGTGAGGCCGAACTGAAAGTTCACCTCGGTGAGACCGAACTGAAAGTTCAGCTCGGTGAGCCGAACTTAACTGAGTTTCATCTTGGTGCCTCGGTATAAAGCTGTGCTTCGTGTAAAGTAAATTTTGCAAAGTAAACTTTGTTAAGTAAACCGTAAAGTCAATTTCGTAAAGTAAACTGTAAAGTAAACTTCTCACAGTAAACTTGGTAAAGTAAACTCTGTAAAGTGAACTTTAAAGTAAATTTTAAAATAAACTTTGCAAAGAAAAATGGAAAATTAACTGTAAAGTAAGCTTTGTACATAATACTACGTAGTAAACTTCCTATAAAGTATGCTTCGAGTAGAGTAAACAAGATATGTTTAGCGAGGCAATAATGAAGAAGGATGTAAAAAAACTCAGTTTGTAAATCCGGATGTTCACGTCTACCTAGGCTCAGGAATGACTAGCCAAAGTTTAGCACAAACGTAAGTTTAATAAAACACTTTTTTTTGAAGACTTGAATGAACTATAACAGAAAACTAGAAAATTTTAGTTTGGATGTGAAAATTTTAGCTGTTGAAATATAATTTTGGACTTTTAATATAAATTCTTGTATACCAAATTGATTGCCCTGTATATCGTCAATCTCCAATGAGGTATGAATAAAAAATTTTCAGTGCTTCTAAAAATTTCATTCTTCATATTGATTTAGATAATTTCAACAGGACACGCTTTTACTCTTGAATTTTTATTCTTACTAACATTACGCCTTAGGTTACCTGAGTAAAAAACATCTTTGTTGTTCTAGGCCACTTCATATCTAGATTACTTGCAGCGCAATAGATGTATCCGTTGCTTTTGCGTTTGTTCTGCAGCGAAAATGAGCGGGCAACATTCGTGTTCCCAATTAGAAAATATAGAGAGAGATATCTTTATTGCATCTTTTTAGAAGATATAGGTAGAGATATCTTTATTGTATCTCTCAGTCGGTGCTACGATCAGTTAGCGCAGATGAAGCGGTTGCCGCCTGGAGAAAGAGACACCCATCAGTGACCACATCTTGTGAGTTTCTCACACTTGGAGAACCTCCTTGAGATTGGAACACCGCTTCCAGTAAGCCACAGGAATGCCAACTCAATGACACTTTGAGGTGGCTCAAGCCAAGAATCTTATTTCTTAAGGGTTATGGCAATGACGGTGTCTTTCACGGTACTCACCTTGAAAGGCTTCTTTAAACCAGCAAAGAGTCGGGTCTTAAGCACTCGTAGAAAGTGAGCTCCAAATGTACGTATTTTGACTCGAGGTACGACGGCTGCTCGAACAGAAGCTCTGGTATTTGGACGCTAATGTACAAATGTTTTAGCGCGGTTCTATTCGGGCATTGATCATGGCTGAAATTTCTTCTGTGTTATTCATTAGTGACGGGAGGCCAACGGGAAAATTGAGATAGAAGTAAGAAGAGTAAGAAGACAGTGGCAGGAACAGGCTGAGCAAGAAATGAACGGCTTGTGTTGGTTATTTTTTCCCCGACTTATTGCTTCAGATTGAAAATTCAAGGGAAAAAGCTTATTTTACTCTGCGTTGCATTGGTGCTACTGCGTAGCTCCATTGCTATTGTGAGTAAGTTTACACCTGAGGACTTTTTCACAAACTTATTGAACACCTTTCTTAAGGCTGTCTTTGATTGAAATGCGACCTCTAGATTAGATATTTAAAAGAGGTGACAGTATCATCTCGAGGGGCTCATTGTTATTACACTGTATTTTCTGCCCTAATTACAGAACTCTTACGCCCTACGCTGGCGGTTAACTGTGCCGTAATTTTCTGTACAGTATAACTTCGCTAAGCCTGATTAAATTTCAGAAATTGGTACGTTATCTCCCACTGTGTTCGAATTTTTTGTTCAGTAATAGATCCGTCTTACTGAATGTTTGGAAAAATGTTCAGTTGTTTGGAAAAAAGTTAATACATGTATGTATAGAACACATGTGTATCCGAAGCATGCGTGAGGTGAAGAACCTTTACTTTTTTGCCTGTGCAATTTGTAATTGATGTACAAAAAACGCGAATTGCACTTGGGAAATTCTACAAGAACATTATATGAAAGAATGCGACACTTTCCCTGCTCCGCTCGTACGGCAGCAGCTAACAGAAGGTAATTGGCTATTAGTCGCCCATTCATTAGGCAAGGACGCGTCCATTAGTTTAGTTCTATTAGGTAAGACGTTTCAATTAGCGGAACCCAATAATTAGGGAGGCCTTGACTAGACGAAAGGCTAGTTTCAAACGAACAAATTAGCTGTTTGACTATAAGAAGCCTTGCTAGCGAGCATTTGGGAGCCAAGTCTTTCATTACCTCAACCTTATACTACAGGGCAACATGAAGCGAAGGTTCTCAGCGAGTCTCAATTGATACCTGAGAATGTGATATGGTTTCAACCTATGAGGATAAATTGTTATGTATCCCTCGAGCATGAGTGTAACGTGTTGGGTATTTCAAAGCTGGACTAGGGGTTAAAATTCAAAGAAACGCTAAGAAAATTACACTTCATCTCCGTATTCGCTCAATGATAATACAGCTCACTCTTGCTTAGCGATTTATGTGTGAGATTGAAAATTGGAATATGCAGAACACGTATTTTAAACTAGCTTTTATGGTAGCATGATTTGTTCTAGTTAGTGTAAAGTCTTATTAATAACAGTGTCCCACCTTAAGTTCAATGTGAGAATATTGGCAAAGAAATTTCAGGTATTTTGCGAACTTACGTAAAAGTTAAGTGTGCTGAATTGAGGTTCATAAATGACGGCTGTGCCCCTGCAGGTAATGAAATGACAATAATGTATGCGTCTATTTATAGCACAATATGCTACAAGTAAAAATTTGAAGAAGTGTATGGCTTTGATCGTAGTTTCGACTCTGTTCCAGTTTCAGTTACTGAAGTGGTGTTTTACAGGACTGAGAACATGCAGAGTTTCAGTTACTGGAATGGTGTTTTACTGGACTGAGAACATGCAGAGTTTCAGTTACTAGAGTGGTGTTTTACAGGACTGAGAACATGCAGAGTTTCAGTTACTGGAGTGGTATTTTACAGGACTGAGAACATGCAGAGTCCGGATCGATGGTTTTTCAGAATTCAATTCGCATTTGAGATTTTCAATGAAATTAACAGCACGGAAAGCGGTGCAACCGCGTAGATTTGCACCTCGGATATGACACTTAAAATCCTTCTTTGTTCAGTTGTTCTCTTATTGAATGACTGTACATAGTTCAAGATGTCGGTGTGTACTGTACGATGATATAATATAATTGATGATTTCACGAGTGTATACTGACATCTGCTTCTTTGAATATGCTGCATCCAATGAAGGGTAGAATATTTTATTCATTACAATTTACAAAAAATTGTATCCGTTATTTTGTTATATTAACTAAACGTTATTTTATTCATTACAATTCATTATAAAAATTGTATCCGATTCCTCAGCAAAACAACAGATACTTTAGAGATGTATTCAAAAAGTACCCCAACATAACTTTACATGTGAGAATGAACAAGTGTGTATCAGTATTGCGCATCCTTGATTTTTTTCCTGCATGCAGACGCTGTCAGTCGCCAGCAAACCACCTTTGAGTAAGTAGTGAGTTAAGGCGAGCACCGTATGTTTTCACTTAAAAAATGGCAGAAAAGCTTGACACGTTGACTCGGAAGTTGGTCATATATGGTACACATGATCATCTAACCTAACCTAATGTAACCAAAGCATTATCATGTATAAATACAAATTTTACAGTTTTTTTTTCAAATTTGTGTTCATTAATCGAATAAGCAAGATCTGATTAGAAAGAAAATTAATAGAGCAGCCAAATTTGTGAAACCAAAATCCTTCATTTTTAAATTCACAGTCGAGATATTTGTCGGCATGTAATTTTACCTGTGGGGAGAATCGGAGTCAACGTGTTAAACTATAGTACTTCTTGAAACTTAGAGGGACTCTCGCACACTTAATCGTCGAATAACGGTCAGAGTACTTGCATAAGAGTCGAGCATCGGCACTGGAGACGTTCGTTTCATTTTGACTGCTGAAGGCTAAGGCCACTGGAGGACCTCAGGAAAGCTCGTTGCAAAGCACTGGCGGTAAAGCAGGCATAACGCTTTTGAAGTAGCATCAGTGATGCTGCAGACTCTGAACAGTGGTTCCAACTTCCTCCATAGAACGAATTAAGGAAAACTTTCTGTTACTTTACTAGAAACTCTAACGCACTTAAGTTCCATTGGGACTTCCACACGGAATTTTCAGGTTGTAGTCCTATTGATCCCAACGAGAAGTTTTATCGAGAGTTATATATCATAATTTTCAAACTGTAATCTTGCTGATCGATAAACCGATTCTTTGTATGTGACTGGTTTCAGAATAAAGGAGTTTTCGTTTTTTCTTTCTTTTGTTTTTCACACTTCCTCTATCATTGGGGATTTGCAGGTAACTACCAGCTTCTGCTAGGGAACAAAACTCAATGGTACACGCTGTGATATCCTTTATGCGTGTGCAGAACTTGATTTCAGTAGCGTTACCTGTTTATCACGAAAATTTTTAAATTTTTCTTGCAGGCCTCGAGACAGTTTTATTAATTAACTCACTCGACGCCAGAATTGTATTCGATATGATATTTAAAATTTATCCTACAGTGCAAAATATTTCACACAATGCACCAACTTCAAATAGAAAAACACATTTAATGGCTAGACATATTAGAGTCGTGTAGAGCGAATAGAAGGTCAATATTTTTCCAAGGTAAGAAAGCACAACAATTATTATATAAATGGTCCAGTTGTGGGACGGTATCAAGAGATGGATTAAGAGGGCACGGTATGTACGATTACTTGAACGGTTTAAGAAATACACTTCACGCTTATGCTTCGGGACAAAACAAAGAGAAGTGTTCATTCATGATAACAGTCAATAAGTTTTGATTTATAATAGTGCTATTTGAAAATGTCGCTCAGACGTGAAAAAATGAACGGTGCCCCTTGTCAAACGGCTAACTAATTTCCTTTTACACTTTCCTGTGATAAAGTAAAGAAAGTAAAGTTAACTCACAGTGTGTGGCAACTTTGTTAAAAATTAGTGCGGTTTCGTGGGAGACTTTAGACAGCTCTTCATGAGCGATGGTTATTTTCTGATATTTTTTGACAGTTTTACGCAGATTATCTCAGTAGGCGAGAAATTATTTAGTGACCGCTTATAGATCTCGATACAGACCGTGCCACTGTGTTGCCGCTGCACTACTGGCTGGTGAATTTTACAAAAACCCAAAGAAACTGGAAAAAACGTGAAGATTTTTAATTAAGTAGTACATAGAGTATTTTTCTGCTGTCGAGAAGTAACCAGACGAAAAAACAAATGTGATAGGATAGTGACTGTAATGGGCAGGAAAAATTACTTTACAAGAATAGTAATTCGGTATATGGAGCAACTAGTTACAAGGGACTTGGCCACAGAAGGGACCTGGCAGCAGAAGGGACCTGGCCACAGAAGGGACCTGGCAGCAGAAGGGACCTGGCAGCAGAAGGGACCTGGCAGCAGAAGGAATTCATCAACAGAAGCTATCCGAGACGAGAGGGAAGTGACTGAGGAGAAAACTTGCCCACTTCTAGAAACTCGTAATTTCAAAAAGGAAAAATGATTCGAATACAAGTTTCGGCCCAAACGGTATGTTAATAAATGCTTCAACCTAGAACATTATCATAGCTCTCGCTAAACTCCAGGTGTATGAACGTACTATTGTCTTTTGCTACGAAATTGTTCCCAGATGAAATTATGTCATCTGTGTAAACAGAAACGCACACCATGCACACAAAGCGGCGGCACCCCAGCGGGGCCAGGGCGTGAAGGCCCAGACATCTCCAAGTATCTCCAAGTAAGAAACTAAACGAAATGTTATTTTCAAGCAATAGTAAGTTGTAGACGTCAAAAACGAAGCGTACAATTTACATAACGAAATCCACTCGGATTGAAGGGCGGTTTTACATGGAGATCATTCCTCTACGTTATCGTCAAATGTTCCTTATCTCTGTCCTAGTCAATGCCTTATTGGAATTTTGGTATATTGATAGTTCACGTAATAAACGTTCAAACGTTGGCTTAAATAAACAAGGAATTTAAGTACTTCAAAGATACAATTTGTCAATCAGACATGTTCCGATAATAAGGCGCTGCAGTGAAGAATCTAAACATTTTGAAAGTGGCCTGGTTAGCTGAAGGACGTCTGTAAGTATTCGCGCGGTTCTCAAGTATTCTTCAGAAAATTCCATTTAGAGTGCACCAAAATTTCCAAATGGAATGCAAAGTAAAAGAATTTCCAGTGGAGACTGGAGATGCACGGTTTTCTGTCCAGCCCTGAGAGATTCTGAGCCGCCGCAGCCCCTTCCAACACGCGCTCTTCAGACCAGCGCTCGGCCGCTAGCGGAGTCAGCGCGCCGTCCCTGTAATGCGCCAGTCGCTCGTACCCAAAAAAGTTCGTTGAAGATGGCCCATTTGGAGCCCTCTAGCCGCATTTCGTCCAACTGCTTCCATTTGAGGTAAGTGAAAAACTTTTTGCCAGTGTTCCTGGAATTTTATGGAGCTGGAGGTTATTGCACTGCGTCTAGGGTAACCCGCGCCTCTTTGAATTTACATTTAAACTCCGTAGTTACAGTTTAGCCTTTATCTTGGGTGAACTATGTTAGCATGACCTTATAGAAATGGGGTAAGATATGCATCACTATCCTATTTAAATTGTGTGTTCTATTTGAAGTGTCAGTGTTCACGTAATCACCGCATAAGTTTATCGTCATTTCAATCGCACGACTGTGCCCAGAACACCAACCCAGTAATATATTCCTCACATATGCACCCAAGGGCTAGACTTCACTTGGTAGTTGGCTAACACAGTCAGAGTTCGATGGAGTTGAATAGCTGCTTGTTACCGTCCGCCGTGAATGAACAGTAATTTAAGCCTGAAAATCTCCCAGCATTTTTATGGTTGTTCCGAGTAATAATGGTTCATTTATCCTCATAAACTAGGTTTATGATTATGACTCGGACCATTAGTCTTTAACACCGCAAGGCGTTGTAGCATTAATATCGTGTCTGTGGTATCGTCTATAAAATCAGTTAGTACAAACACCTTAACAAGCCGTATCACATTCCCAACTAATAATAATTCACTCGGGATCTTAAAAGGCAGCAATCTCCGGTGCGTGTTCGCTTGTCCGACAGAATCTCCACCTCGTTCAAAAGATTGCAAACTTCGTTGAATAGCTCATCAACCTCGTCCTAACTCAAACCATTGGCTTCAAATCTGGCCATTTTTTTGCTGGCTTCGTAAAAGTTACAGCAACGAACTCGAATGGAGTTGAGAATTCGGAATAGTTGAGCAGGAATATAGAATTTAGAAGCGTAATTTTACCTTGTTATCTCTCTTGGTTGAGAAGTCCTGCCACGGACGTGCCTACTTTCCATGGCTTGGCGCACCTCCATCTGTCATTCTTCACGACTTCATTAGGCAGCACAGCGGGTGTCAAACCCTTAGATCTGGACTTGGGGATGCCGGACATCGCGAACTTTGTCTTGAACATGAGAACCTGAAAATGTCAGTCATACTCTGGCCAACCTAAGATGTAATTTTAATCGAAGACAATTTTATCTGAGAGGGTTCGTTTGCATTCGATAAGTTACGCCGTCTTAGACAGTATCCTGGGAGTGTTATGATGAATTATAAGTTATTTTACAGCGCATGATGATATCAGTAGTCTCAAATCGCACGGAGGAGGCTTCACTGGGCGCCAGGAGAGCGCACGTTCGTCAGGCCATCTTAATTCTCTGTTTCAGAATGTTGTTCGAATAATTGATCAGCCCGGACGAGCGGACATGTCTTGTTTAGCGCCGCGTGGTATCCATCCTGAGCTCTGGAAACTGCCTAGTGAAACCAAGGCGGCCGGGATAACAGCTCAGGCGGCGAGGCCTGTTGGTTCGCCCATATATGTTCAGATAGCTCACTCATATGGGGCTCTATCATTTGCCATGCATGAGCTACCGCAGACAACAATCAATCAAGTAAACCTCCTTGCCAAATTGAGGGATGCAGTCCATAATCTCATAGCTCAGTGACCCCTTGCCCATCGTGTAAACGTTCCTCTTTGTTTCCGTGAAGATCAAAATTGACTGCTGTTGTGGGAACACATTTATTTCTCACTGCATTCCAGTTCCGTCTGCTACGGGTGCTGCTCATACAGCACAAAGTTTGGGCTTAAAACATTTGAGGGCTAAAAAGTAAACAGTCCGTATACATATGAAAATGAATTTGGACTGGAAAATAATTTTTTTCTTGTACCTCACCAAGAGAACACCGTTCCGAGTCGCTTTGACCAGGATATTAAATCAAATGCATTCAAAGCACGAACGCGCAGAGACAGAGTCTACTCTTTTTACATATCAAAGGTAATGAAAACACAGAATCCATTGAAAATTTCTGTTTTCATAGAAGACTTTCAGCAAGAAGACCGTTTAATATAGTTTTCTGTCGGATCGGCTAATCTCGTATGCCTAATTGTAGAATCAAATGCTACAGCTGCTATAATTCAGAGCTGTACAGCTCTCTTTGATTGTTGCTTTAGTTTATTGCAGCACCGGTCGGAAGTCTGATAAGCCTGCCAGGCCCCGCACATGCGCGCAATCACTCGCCTATTGAAATTCGGACTTTGCCACGAAGTGAGAGTTGACTTTTCAGGGTGCATTTTGTTCTTTGATTTGAACCTCCACCCCTACGCATATGCACTCAACAATATTCTGGGTGCATTTTGTTCTTTGATTCTAACCTTCTCTATCTCTACGTATCTACACTCAACAATATTCTGGGTACATTTTGTTCTTTGATTTGAACCTCCTCTACCTTTACATATATGCTCTCAACATTCTTCCTTGATATTACTCAATATTCTTCGTGGAAGCTTCCTCCTGAGTAACATTCTTGTTCCCCAAAGAGGAACAATTACCTAGAAAAAATAAGGAATTCAGAAATAGCCTTCAATGGTCTAGAAAGGTATCAGCATTTTTGAAATCCTTCTGGAGTCCAACGAGTTGGATTTGTTCAACATTACAAATGATGTTAGCAAATTAAACACATTGTAAAGGATTATTGTATATTATTTATCGTTCCAGGGGAAATCTGGCGTTCTTTTGCAATCATACCTACGTTTCCGGATGCACATACAAATAAAAAATTAAAATTCATTTCCAATCCTCAAGAACCACGGATTTCAGTATTAATTCTATCGATCGACGGAGAAAAAAGTTATGTATTACGATTCTGATGTTTGTTTAGAGCACGCGTACGCATCTCCGACGGAGTTGCCTGGTTCAAGCAGACTTTGAACGTATGTATTTAGAGTACTGGTATAAGAACGTACGTATTTGTAGATGTTAGAAGAAGTGTCCCTTGGTTATAAGTAGCTGGACCGCTTTAGCGCGTCAGAGATGGTGGCGAGATAGAGCTGGGTGCAGGCATAGGCATGCGCGTCTCCAGCCCTCTCGATTGTGCCGGGCTGCAGCAGCTGCTCGTTTTGATTTCGTATTAATAAAAGATAATTAAACATTGGTCGTTTCCTCGTGCAGTCGGATAAATCTTACAGATGAATACCTCGCATCTTACAGTGACGCTTTCGTTCTGCATATTCTCTGGGGACTGTTGAACTTATCACTACAGGTTTTTATAGCGTGCCAGGCTGCATGTTTTGCTGGCATTCTGCACATGCACGTAAAGATATTCACATGTGAACTTCATGCTCACCGTTTATAAGGATTCAGCTTCATGCTGGTGAAACGATGTAAAGAAAACAAAGAAATATTTATTTATGTTCTAAATAATGTGTTCTAAGAACAGCCAAATATTTTTATTTCTTGTGCTCGAGCCTCTTAATTGCGTGGACGGTTGTACTATGCGACTTACTATATATGACGGTTAACGTTCTCCCTGTTCAATTAGGAATAATGGCCTCGCTTCATTCATTTATTATGGTAAGGGAATATATGGATTTGAAAGGATTTTTTACGACGTTTTGAGCAATAGTATTGTCTCAAAATTATACTCTGAAGATGATAAATCAAAATATCTTTATTCATCACAATTGATGAAATTTTTTCGGATAATTGGTTTCCAGAAATCGATCAATTAGTCATAAAAAAATACTTCCCAGCACAGAATAAGATTTGAAAATCGGTAAACAAAAATCGCCGATTGCCTACTTTCAAAGGGCATATTTACTACACACTTTATCTACAAATTAAGCTCATCAATGCCCTGAAATTAATGAAATCGAAATGTATAACGTTAATCCAGCGTAAAATGCGCTCTAACGACGTGCACAGCGCGTTCTCTTCGCTAACTTTCCATCGTCGAGTTTTTATTATTTCTCCTTACAAACTTTTCCGCGAGCGCCATCGGGCGGCTGTCGGTTCTCGCTGAAGTGCTTTCTTGGTACAATTGGCAGGCAGTCGGGAAAAGTCAAAGAGTTTCTCCCTTAATTAATTTTATCCATAAAAATCATCAGTTTAAATTTCCCTACAATTTTAGTATATACATACGTAATGAAAAAACAAGTTCCATTTCATACATGTATGAAGTAAGTGCGTAAAGTCGTACTTTCTCGTAAAATTTACATAATCGCATACGTTATGAACAGAAAATACTGGCCTCACATCTGAAGTTTTCAGAATTTGTGTGGATGAGCGTTTAGATGAGCGTGTGGATGAGTGTGTGGATGAGCGTGTGGATGAGCGTGTGGATGAGCGCGTGGATGAGCGTGTGGATGAGCGTGTGGATGAGCGTGTGGATGAGCGCGTGGATGAGCGCGTGGATGAGCGTGTGGATGAGCGTATGGATGAGCGTGTGGATGAGAGTGAGGATAAGCGCGTGGATGAGCGCGTGGATGAGCGTGTGGATGAGCGTGTGGATGAGAGTGAGGATAAGCGCGTTGATGAGCGCGTGGATGAGCGCGTGGATGAGCGTTTCAGTAAGAGCACTCGACCTAACACCTTCCTCCCCACCTCCATCGCTGATTGCGTCGTCGTTTTCACGGTGAGAAGAGCACGTGACCTCTCGGTTCGTAAAGATAGTTTAATTCACTCCTCGGGCGATCTCACAGCAGATTTTTGTGTTCTTTAACGCCACTTTTCAAATGAAAAAGTGAACTTTTTGAAATGATACGCAATTTGATCCGCTACTTCAATTTACGAAGCGTAATTTTCGTCTATTTTTTATCTCTAACGATTGGTACTGAGTTCTAGTCTTGGGATCATTATTCACATAAGAAACCTAACTCTGTCATCTGTACCTGATAGATGCAACCGGCCCATGGCGTTGGAATGTTGGAGTTCAGTTATTTAGTTTTTTTCACTTTGTAGCTGTAATCCACATGAATTGAATGAGATGAAATAAATTATAGCATTTTCAATTATAAATAAGATGTTTGTTAGGCAAAAGATTAACATGGGTATGTCATAGAAGATGCCACGTATGTTTTGGTATTGCTTCTATTATAGGACATATCAGTCAGGGATGTGGGGTGAAATCAATTAATTTATGTGTTTTGTTTTCTGAACAAAATATATTACTTTCACTCTGAAGTTTTTATTCACTATTGTTTCAATTTGTGGAACTTCTTGCTTCCAAAGACAAAAAATATAGCGTCAGTGGACTCAATGACAATGAAACCACATTTTAGTTGAAGAAAAAGACTATTGATAGTGATAGCACAGCCCTTTAGTGTGAGTACTTTTCTGAATGTTCTATGCTATTAGTTACAATTATGTTTTACCAGAGATTTAAAATTGAATAATGCGTCTGCTAGACTTTCTCATGCCCTTCATATCGTGTTTCGTTCACCAGGCTTCCTCGATGGCCGAGGCAGCTTTTACAATCGACCAAGACGTAAGATGGCCCTTTTCGATAAGCCTCATCGGGTGGCAGGGACCACTGCCTTCAAGATATATTTCTGATAAGTAATTATTGACTTGAACGACGTAAATGTGATACCATTGGACAATAAACACGCTCCAACACCTATAATTTGAGATGGAATTGCGGGTCTCATTCGAGCCGCCAATCATGGGCGGAGGGCAGGATAATCTTCGCTCGATCTCGCCTCCTTATCAACGCATTTACGGGAAATGGAGTTCCTATTCATTGCCATGGCTGTTCGTAAATTTCTAAGAGCTGCTTCCAATCTATCTTTATAATATTAAAACTCTGGTAGTCTTGTTTGCTTGTTTGAAGTCGTGCACAGAAGAGCCGAATTTAAGTCGGGCAAGTTAGTGAAGTGGATACGGGAATGTAGGATTTGTCTGTCGGCTCTGAGATATTCGAAATTTATACTTTTCGTTTAATCCTGTAATGTGGATACCGACTTAACTGCATCGGATATATTTCTGGATACGGTTTGATTTTGATAAATTTTATTAGACCCAACGGGTCACCGGTTGTCTAGTAGCTTCTAATTTTCTTTGATCTGTCCTTTTAAGGACCTCTGTACATAGAAGTTTTAGTATCACAGAGGTTGCCTCTGAACATGAGTCTATCCGTATACAGTAGAAGTGTTACGTAACTTATTACTAATGTTTTTCCGATCGTTCAGGAAAATCCAAGCTCGTTAATGAAAGTGCCTTAAGGTATACCATGAAGGATCTCTGAATGCATTTGCATCATAAAATATTCACAAAAGAGTGCTACTGCACGTTGATATAGCTCTAGAATCCACAGCAATTTTAGTTGATTCGTTGAAAGTTCTAGTTTTAAAAGTCAGAGTGCGGAGTAATTTTACCGCACTTTTGACTCTGACTGAACAAATTTCGTATATTACTGACCGACTCCTAAATCCACGAATAAAGAAGAAAGTCAAGCAGTTCGAGTCTTATCTCGCCCTCTGAGACATTCAGAGGTCAGTCTACTCCTGTCACAGGAGTCTAAAATGGTCTCAATTGGGACCCCATGACGTCGACATCTTCGCCTGCTGAGTGTAAACTTCAACTCAACGAAGAAAAAGTTTACGTTTGTAAATGGTGACGTGAACACAGTTTTAGCGGCCATTCGGACGAAATGAATGATTACTACCTTTACAGGACCTTTGAATTTCATGGTTGAATGAAGTTTAGTGCATGCATAGGTTATTTTTGAAGACCTTTGATACTGATGACTTAATTTCATTCAACACGACATATGCCTGAGGCCAGGAGCGCTCAATAGCACAAGTCACCAGGTGTTCCACCTACATTCGTTACTTGTTTGAAATGTGGCTAACTTAAATTAAAAGTCGCGTGTTCAAAAGCTTTAGCTGTGTAATGAAAAACCTAAGTGCAGCGATCGAATCGTTTCATGAATTATCGTAGTACGTGATAGCTCCGCCCTACGGCTGCGTGGCGCACTGGTTAGCTCGATAGCCTCACAGCTGGGAAGTAAGGGTTCGACTCCCGGGTTACGTACTGATTTTCACGAACCACGGAGTGCTTCCCTTGGAAAAGGAAGCTTAAATCTCACATCCCTCACGCGGCAGTGGTTGTAAGGCATTAAAAATCCAAAGGTAAAACGTGTTGGAATTATTCTACTATAAGTACCTATCCGGCCGTGTGTGAGCTAAGTGCGACGTGCCGGCTACCGGGTCGTTTGGGAGCACATGGTCCCAATACACCACGCAGATGTGTTCATCAATGCACCCCACTCATTTCAGTTTGATACTGCAGGTGTACTTTTGTTCACAAAACGTGCTGTCATATTTTTCATAGATGTGACGTGTACATTATTGAGCATCTCTCACAACTGATGCTGAAGCTCGTTTTCCCATTATTATTTTCATGATTACTCTGCAATGGAGTTTGCATTTATTACCGTGTTCAATTTCACATCATTTATTGTTTGACCTTCTCTTTTTGAGCTTGCCAGGGCCTGTTTAATTGACGGTTGCTGTATCTGAGGATAAGACCCTTGATAGAAGAATTTGTAAAACTGGCCTACGCATGATTCGTTGGAAGCGTGAGAGTAAACTCTGCTGTCATTCCGCCAATGAACAATTACTTAAAAAAATAACAGAAAATTACCAGAAGCAAAAATATAAGCTCTACTGGATGTAATAAAATCAGATCGAAGTGACCATGTGGTAAGAATTGATCCTTTTGTTAATGGGCTTTAATCACGCATTGCGTGGGAGGTAAAATATTTCGGTATAAATAAAATATTTCCACATCGCTTGAGCCATTATGGAAGTGCAACAGGTTTTTGGTGGGAACGTTAAACACGAAGCTGAAAGATGTGCTCTGATGGTTCGGGAATGACGTTTTTTGTTCGTGGTCTCGTATTCTTTCAAACACTAATTTTACATCGAATACATAAGCCTCCAGTTCTGTGACGTCACACAAACATGCGTTGTTACTTTGAAGTTAAACTGTGCCGGATCCGTCTAAAGCTGTGCCGGGTCCGTTTCACAAATTAGACGTTTGGCTAAAACTTAATTTTTAGAATGAAAAGAAAAAAGAGAGTCGTGTTAAAAATCATCTATTTTTTCCACTCAGATTTTTCATTGCACTTTTCATTGCATTCGAAGAATAAGTTTCCACCTAAACGTCAATTTTTCAAAATTGTCGATATAAAACCGGCTAAATTAGGCAGAGTAACAGTAGAGATCACGCCCACATCTGTGGTTGCCTAGAGTTCCAAAGATTTTAAAACAAACGCTCATGCCATGGGCTTGAACCCTGGTCCATGGGAGGTACTGGACTTGTCAGTCCACCCGAGGGGTTATGACTCTTCTGTCAACTAGAAAGGTCAGGATTTAACTCGACACGTGTGGACGTGAGGTACAGGTCTTGTCAGTTCACTCGAGGGGTTATGACTCTTCTGTCAACTAGGAAGGTCAGGATTTAACTCGACACGTGTGGACGTGAGGTACAGGTCTTGTCAGTCCACTCGAGGGGTTATGACTCTTCTGTCAACTAGAGAGGTAAGGATTTAACTTACATGATGAGTCAAGACAGCACTATCCACTTCATGTGTCGTTACTGTGCTGACCACTTGAGTTCGCCGCTGGTTTGAAAGGTTATGCAGAATTAAGATAGGATCAATGATATCATGATACCATTGATCTTGGCTTAATTTTTCGTCGTTAACAGAGAGGATAACTCAAACAATTAATGGCATAATTTTTGTATTGTAACTGCGGTGGGTGCACAGTTGGATACGAAGTTTATTGCATCCGTAAGTTTAATTTGATGAACGCGATGGAAGTTGGTTTAGTCATCTCAGGCATGAGTGGGTTCAGAAATGCTGCAAGTAACAAAGCTAGAAAAAATCCGTGTAACATGTTAAGAAAAAACTGAAGATTTTAGTGCAACAAAATCGGTGCAGTATATTCACTATAGGACCTAAAGATTTGAGAAAATTGTTCACTCATTTTGACGTAGTACATGAAATATAGGCTGTTTCTATGTAACTTGTAGGCCTAGCAGTCTTTCAGGGGACATAGGCTAGGCAATAGGTTTAGGTTAGTTAGGGCTATCCAACGTATGATATAGGGGACTGGTGCCCCCAGGGCGGCACTGTTACGTTACCTCAGCTGTAGATAGGCCTTCGGGGCTTCTGTCTCTCGTGCCCACTTTACTTCCATAAATTTTCACACCTTCTTTGCTTTCTCTTCTTTGTCTTTTCTTCCTTTTCATTCTTAAGTCGCTGTTTCTGCGCACAGGGGATCCAGGGCGGGAACACACAACACACCTTACGTATAGAATCCCCGTTTTTACAGTTCATACTAAATGGTCCTTTTTTTCCTGTGCGACATAGTCTTAAGTCACCGAAGTGCTTTAATTTATACCACTATCATCACAAATGCTGCTAAGTCTGTAATAGTCAAGTGCAGTCGACTATCAGGTGACGCGGAAAACTCCTTGGCATTTATAAATGTTTAATAAATCTAAAGCTGCTTCACAACAACGCCCATGTCAAAAACGCCGTCAAGCCTTACATGTGATACTGAGAGGACACTGTGAGGTAAATATGTACTGAAAAAATAAGTATTATCACATTGCGGTGACATTATGTTCCTCAATATTATATTGCTTTGTTCCTGCCGGCGTAGTCTATTTACTGAATCACGTGTGATAAGTTCAAAAATCTCGACTCTGAGAACGCACGCTGCTTGAGTAGGGGAAAACTTTCGTCAATAAATTTACGTTCCTCAGTTGTTGTTTCCAAGATTCATCTTACCAAATAGTACCTGGGCGTCCTTTTCCTAACAAATCAGAAACGTTATACCTAGATACAGGGTAGGTAGAACAAACGAAACTTGCGGGAATTTATTTGAATGATTTCTAAATATTAGATCCATAAATTGCTTGTTCAAATACGGTGTGATGTTGATGAATGGCCTTTCTCTAACGTACCGCTAAAGTCTAGATGCCCTCTTCAAGAAAAATGATCATCCTCCTCGGTCACATGGTGTCATGACGTCCGCCCTTCCTGCCTCACCCTGTAGAACATGACCAAGGATGCGAGAGAACTGAGAAGCCTCAGATTCTTTAGTAAAAAGCCTATGTTTGATTTTATTGGCGGCTTTATTAGTTGTTTGATTTCCAAATTGACCAAAAAAATTATCGTCATTAATATCACTGTCGTTTTTCCAAAGTAATTGTTGTTCGTATGTTCAGTGGTTGTGATTCTTGTGATTGTTGATGTCAAAACCACTGTTTGCACTAATATAATAATTATTATGACAGTAGCTTTACCCATAAATCCACTAGGTAAATAACATATATGCCACGAATTAAACCAGGGTCTCACAATACCTGGACCACACACTCAGTAATGCGGGGGTATAAAACCTTAATTGTAGCCATTTAGTCCCACAAGCTGCATTGACCTCATAACGCTACCGAAACGTTTTCCTAACGCTTGAAGCAGCGGTTCGTTGCGTTGAAAGTACCATAGACTTGGAGTGACCGTCGAGTGCGCCAGTTTCGACACGTTTCAATGAGCGTAATAAAGCCAGCAACAACACTGGTTCTTACTGACATCTGGCTTGATTTTCTATTTAACTGCATTTTTATTTAGTCAGGTCATAATCTAGATGTTAAGGGAGTAAAACACTTCCAGGGCAGCTGAAACGCAACTAAACTGTCGTGAACGCCACACCATTGCCATAGGATCGCTTTCAAGTTGCAGAACTGATACTGCAATCTTACCCTTTAATATATGTTAACAAATGCCTGAAGCGGTGTACATGTAAACCAATGTTTACATGTATACCGCTTCAGGTAGTGATTTACATGTAAGCCGATCCAGGTATTGGTTTACAGTCTTTACATACATATCGCCTCAGGTATTGGCTTACATACATACCGCTTCAGGTATTGATTTACATGTAAACCGATCCAGGTATTGGCTTACATAAATACCGCCTCAGGTATTGTCTTACATACATACAGCTTGAGGTATTAATTTACATGTAATCCGATACCTGAAGCAGTTGACAAAAAATGTTCTCGCGGACGTGGATGACGAAAGTATTTACCGCGTAAAATTATTTGCAATTAAGGCTGACTTAATTCGCGAACAGTGAATTACTCGCAAATATGTTTGACTTTGTTCTGGAAATTTGAACTAGTGTAGATGAATCTGCTTTATGCATGCCTTGTCAAATTCCGTGTTTGATTGCATTTATAATACAAAAAGCTTTATACTACTGTTACACTACGTGGCTAAAAAGTTTGTCGCACGGTGGGGAAAAGTAGAACCAACGTAATCGGAAACATCTATAATTAAAATTTCTCGCATTCGTTTCAGGATACTAAACTTTTATAATCAGTGCTGGGAAATATAGGACATATGGATGTAACAAACACACTCAAGTTTCACAGTTTCTTGGACCACATTTTACATTGATTACAGCTTTCATTCTATTAGGCGCGAATTCTACAAGATTTCAGACAATCAAAACAAACATTTGTCCAAAGTAAAAGTAAGAGTTAAGAAAAGTTTTCGAAAGAAAAATATGATAAGTGTTGGAGCTCGCTGTTTTTTCTCGAGTTGGTCCCACAATTTTCGATAGCGTTTAAATCAGGAAACTGTGGAGGCCATTCTATATGAAAAAAAAAATAATCTCTCTCGTGATCCCTGAGGCAATCTTGCACTATATGAGACTTGTGGATACCAGCTTCGTGGTCTTGAAAAGTACTGGTGTCATCAGGAAAGTAAAAATCCAAAGACGGGTGTACTTGGTCCTTTCTTGTGGCGGAATTTCACTCGTTTCCATGGTACGTATGCGATCGGGCTCCAGCCCTCAATGCGCTCGGTTAACTCTGCCGGTCTCCAACTTTTTTAAGATGTTCAAATATTTCTGAATTCATTTTGCTCCTGCACGATATGGCCGGACTAAATCTTGACCATGTGATGCACCCCAGTCCATTACTCTGTCTCAGGAATCTTGTACTGTCGAAGTGATGCATGAAGGATCCAAAGCTTCATGGGTTTCCCGTCCCACTCTAACTCTGCCATATTTCTAGAACAAGGTGAACCTCGTTTCATCTGACCACAGGACATGTTTCCACTGCTCCGCAGTTCAGCCTTTGTGGTCTTTGTGGAATTGGAACTATTTGGTTCGATTAGCTTTACTGACCAATGGTTTTCTGTTGGCGGCATAACTCCTTAAACCCGTTTCTTTTAGTTCCTGGTACACTGTGCGAGCAGAAATTTCCTTGGGACCTTCGTTGAACATGCTTGTCAACTGATGAGCACTTTTCCGCCGGTTTGCTTTCATCAATTGCATTAGAAAACGCCTGTCACAAGTATACAGAATTTTAGCTCTGCTGCTATTACTCCTGAATGACTGCACTCCACCATCTTATTCCCCCTGAGCAATTGATCTTTGCACCGTCGTAAGTCCTATAGCCATCATTTGAGACGCTTCCCTCGCGGATTTCCCATCCCGGTGGGAACCTATTTATAACCTGTCTTTTGCCAAAGACAGATGTTTGTTTTCTAGGCTTTTTGTACGCTATTATTTATGCTTGTTATCGCGGAGAGAGCAGACGAAGTATTGACTTACTGTGACACCGAACACAACTTTTGTTATCATATTCTTTTTCTTTAAACTTGTAATTAGGGAACCTGTAAAAAAATGTTTAAATTCTATCTACATTTGACCCGGGCGTGACTAACTTTTTCGCTGGGTAGTGTATTTACTTTCCTGCAGAGTACGATGAAGAAAGCCGTGTCATACTTCTTCGCGGCTCTACAATAGTTAAAGTCAACTATCCAGGGGCAAAATATACTCTAGGGTGGCTAAAAATATAGGTAATTATAGATAACAATAATGCTCCAGTAACAAAGTTAGCTTGGGTTTGACCATCCATGTCCGGTGTTCTTCAATATTAGTAAGATTTGTGAGGCATTCTCGGGGGATATATGAAGAGAACTTGCCCTTGTATTGTATTTTGGAGGAGTAGCGCCTTTCAACGCACTGCATTTATTACGTCTCATGCTCACTGTAAAACTAGTTACGTTAGTTACAGTACAACAGCGACCTAGAGTTAACCCAATTCAACCAACCTACATACATATGTGCCATAGAACTTGCGTGCTTAAAAAGCATAGTATGTTCTTTACAGTAGAAACTTAATTTACGAATTCAAAGAACCAAAATATTCTTCGTTATGAATGCATTGGGTATATATGTAGTACATACGGTGGTCGAGTCGTGCTAAATTCATCAGGTGGGATTCCGAATAGCTATGATTTGGTGTTAGACGAGCGTTCTCTTCATTTTTCTAATTTCCTGCCCCCCTGTAGTCAGGTGCCGGTGCGAAGGACAGTGGATCTTGTCCGAGTGTCTTTAATACCGTCTCTCGCTACTTGTGTTTTTACAGGCTCCCTCATAACAACGCAATCCCTCGTAACTTGTCATGGCTAGGGCTACAATTGCTTCGTTGTTAATTTGATTGCATGCAAATGAGTGAAGAACATTAGCGTTGGAAGTAGAGTACTGCAGTTATCCAGAGGATCCAATTTCTGGTCACGTTGAGATGCACTCAACCTCGATTGCGTAACTCGTGAGACGAATTCGGTGCTTAAACTCTATCTTTAGTTATGACATCTGTGGCTACGAAAACGTGCAGGCTTGGCACAACTTGCATGAATCCTGCCACTAGAGTTAATGCTAAAGCTTAATACTAAAGAATACATGGAATCATTACCAAGAAATCCTGCCACTAGAGTTATGGCTAATGCGAAATATTAAAGAATACATGTAATCATTACCAAGAAATCCTGCCACTAGAGTTATGGCTAATGCTAAATATTAAATAATACATGTAATCATTACCAAGAAATCCTGCCACTAGAGTTATTGCTAATGCTAAATATTATGGAATACATGGAATCATTACCAAGAAATTCAATGGAATCATTACCAAGAAATGCAGACATGGCAGGACATATTTGGACGGCCGGGCCTGGTGCGTGGGCTGTGGTCCCACAAGTGTGGGGCGCCATCACCGCCCACATCGTTTTATTGAGCTCGTGCAAGTGTACCAGATGGACAAATTGTCAAACCTTTAATTAAAAGTTGACAGGCAGCTTTCTGGCTTATGAATCGTGCTCTGACCAAAGGATTCCTTTCATTCTCAGAAGTTGGACGACTATCTTCTATTCATTCTGTTGTGTATGCCGCCGATCATTTCAAGCTTATCAGATGGCTGCTAAAGTAATGCTTTTTCTGGCCTGCATCTGAGGCCGTGACGTACGTCCAACATTAGCAATTAAAGCAGGAAGGGCTTTCTTTGCTTCGTATCAGACTTATCACGAGCACTACAGGCTTGTGTTACTGTTAGAAGTTCGTACAAGCGTACTGAAATGTTTTTCATTCACCGTGAAATTAAATTTCTAATCAATACCTCCCTTATCAGAAAATCAGAAAACTAGCAACAGTAATAGTACTGTCAACGTTCTCGTTTTAAGGAAAGTGGATATCACAAATAATTTTACGTCTTGAGCGGATTTGATTGTCAAGGAAACGAAGAAGAAAACAATGACGATCTGAATGAAGCACAAACGTACCACGTACCTTCAGTACATGGGAGTTGTTTAATTAACAGTGTACGAGCGTGGGAAATGCTGACGTAAAATTTGTACAGATTCCATGAAAATAGTACAAGTGTACGATCAAATTATTGTCATTTCGTGCGAAAGTGAAATTCCATGTGGATAGGAAATTTCACTTTTATATTTAATGAATAATCAAATTGCCGCATAAGCCTCATTCCAATTAATGACTTCATCGAAGAGATGATGCTTACACCTCTGCAACGTTTCTGCTCTATTCTATAACATTTATTTGGAGTTATTTTAAAATGTATACCTTTGTTTCATCTAAAGACTTTGACACGATATATTTTCCTCTTCTTTTAATTGAAAAAGAATGCATATTCTGAAGGGACGATATGAGAGCTTAGAAAAGTTCAGATGCATTTCCTAGAGTAACAGACGCAACTACCCACAGACCAATTCTCCGGGATCTTAAAAATCACTTTCTTTGAATAATCTTAGCCATTAAACGTCACTAGCATTCTCTGCAGTTTCATCGTCACGAGAAATTTAGAGTCAAGATGGCTGTGATTTTTTAACAGTTCATGCACACCTTTAAAGAAATATTTAATCACAATTTGGACGGGGGTTCTGTAGCACCTGTGAGGGGTCCGACGTTGTCTACGGGGGTCTGCGAAAAGGTAGCTAAATCTCATAATTAATTACACCATGTAGTAGATTTTCCCATATGTCTTGTTCTTGGGTCAAAACTATTATTTCCCATTTCTTTGCAATTAAGCAAAACAGAAAAAAATTTCATCTGAGAACTTTGCTTTCGCAGTCAAGTCTCCGAATTACCAAATTTGCTTGTCTTCTATGCAACAGCAGTGATAAATATACAGCAAGAATGACACAGGAGTAAAGTTTCATTGGAATAATGGCATTTTTTTGTTTTCGGATATAAATGGAAAGAAAACGTAACCCATAGTTACTTTGGGAAAAATTAACTAAATCCCATATTGTTATATCATTCAGCACATGAAGATTGTGTGCTGGTCTGAGTGTTAAAAACCCCTTATATTTTAACCTGTTAACTCTCACTAGACCGTACACCATCTAAAAATTGAAGAAAGAGACTGACATGCTAAATGTTTTGAGAAACACTTATGTAGAACAATAGTTAAGTCGCGCTAAAGTCTAAAGAGACATTTTGTTGAGTGCATCTACACCTGATCGATTTTAACAGATTAATTATTGAAGATAAACGTTTAGTTAACATTTTATTTTGAATCTTAATATACAAATCAAATCGTTCTGGAGCTAGTGAATCTACGACTTTTAATGTAATTCATAAATGCGAATGTGTCATTTATTGAGGAAAATAAGATATTTGAAGTAGATACATGGCCTGCAATGAGACTATTTCAAACTTTGACTATGAATAATTGATCTGTTTAACTTTGACACGTATCCAGTTACAGTATCTACTCATAGCTTGTCATGACTTGGGCTATGATTGTTTAGTTGTTAATTTTGATTGCATGCAAATGAGTAAAGAACATTAGCGTTGAAAATAAAGCACTGTAGTTATTTGAAAAATAAGTAAAGAATTTTATAACGTGGCGAAAATAGAGCACTGCAGTTATTTGAAAAATTAGTAAAGAATATTATATAGCGAAGAAAATAGAACACTATAGTTACTATAGGTATATTCGGGCTTGAACCTCACTGATTTTTTCTTTCTTTAGTCATGCGTAAAATTCCTCTATTACCTCAAAAAACGTAACTGATTCCAAAAACGAATGGGTCTATGCCAAAGCTCCAAATATATATTAGAATAAACGAAAGTGAAAGACGTATTGCTCATATACTCAAGAGCGTTCATAACTTTACAGGCACAGAGAAATTTGTTTGCCAAGGAAGAATAATGGTAAATTTTCACATTTGAATGAAAATCTTTGAATGCAGATGAAAGCCCTTTCATAAATAAATAACACCTGACCCACTCATGGTTTTTTATATGATGAGCAAACTTGAATTTGACTGGGCTTTTGCCCCTGTGGCTGGTTGTATGGTATTTGTTTTAACTTTCATTAAGGATAATTGAATTTCTAATGAAGAGCTGTTATTCACTGATCTTTCATTACGATACGGGTTTTAATGTTTTCAGAAATCATATTTAGTAGATATTTTGGGAAGAAATCGTGAATTAATTGAGACACTGTGAGCTAACATGTCACTGTGTACCTTAGCTCCATAAGGGTCTTTGTATCACATAGCGCACTGATTTTATCACTATATTGAGGCAGAGAATATTTATAAGTATCCTGTATCTATGGAATGAACTCTTAAATTATTCGTCAACTGCTAATTTTCACTTGAAATCGTTTCGCATCTTGAAATTATCAGAATAAACTCGATGCCCTCATTTTTCGAATTTTCTCGTTGGCCACTTTCCGTTATAAGCTTAACTCGTTTGATTTTACATTTAATTTTGTTCTTATATATGAGCAAAGCACTAAATCCTCTTAATTAAAGAGTAGCAGAGAGAACAAGGACTGATTTCTGCTTAGCACCCCGAGTGGGACGACAACCGCCTCCCCTCCAGTTCGCCCCCTCAAATTCCAGGTGGTCGTTCGATGTTTCCAGCCGCTGGTATTCTTTTCCTTTGTCGTCCACGAGATGACTTTTACGACACACAATGGCCAGCACACAAATCCAAAAGTTAGCAAGACAAAGAAGCTTATTAAGGATCACACCCACTCTCTTACATTCATGAACCAACAAACAAACAAGGAATGCCTTCGCGTCTTTCAGTTCCGTAATTTCTTCACAAATGATGCTTATCTTCCCCCTTAATCCCTCCAAAGCCCCCGTAATCCAACGTTCATCCGACAGTTCCACATTTGCGCGTCGTAAGTCTAGGTGAAGCCGGCAATTGGTTTATGGGTACTCGAGATTACCACCAATAGGGTTCCATTACGAGACCTTTTGTGCCCGGTGCTGTACCTAGGAGCCTCTCTCTCTCTTACTGGATTGTACCCACGCTTCCTTCGAGTTTCGATGAAATTCAATGAAATGAATGCTAGCTGCGATTAATGGAGGCTCTGTTATTCTCCTCACTTGCCTCTATTCTCCTCCTCTCGATGGAAGTTTGTAAACGTTTTAGTAATGCCATTGAAAAAAGATTCCCCAGTTTTGTTAAAACCCTGAGTGATATTTGAACCTTAATCGTGTTAACTGAAAGGGACCATCCTCTTGAATACTCCTATCGAACTACAAATGATAATTACGATTACCACATTATCACAGTGAATCTGTTATCACTGTGTTTTTAACAATCTTACTCTTACAATCAATTGAGTAAGGAAGCGCGCGAAGAAAAATATTTTTTGAAATGCCTGACTTTTGTTTAAGTTGCACAGAGTAACGTGTAACTTAAACGTATAATTATTATGTTATTCGTGTAGCTAGCCTGCTATTTATTCAATAAATTCCCTTAAACTTAGGACGAACAAGAAAAAATTCCTACTAGAGGGATAGATTCACAGTAAATTTGATCAACAAAATTTGTTCAAGTGCTGACGTTAGAGATGTGTCATTTCTGGCAGGGGTGAGGGTCACAAGGTGGTAGCGCGGGTACATGAGTTTATATGAGTTAATATGAGTTAATAATAATAAAATATGAGGTAATAATAATAATAAAATATGAATTAACTATAATCAAACATGACTGAATAATAATGAAATATGAGTTTTTCTACTGTATACAGCAACTTGAGAATGGCATTGCGTACCAGGTACAGTCTTACGTACGTGTTTTCTTTATGACATTTAATTACTCCAGATTTAGTGAAGTGAAAGTGAAATCCTTGGAGAATAGCGAGGACTGTAGCTTACTTGAAATTTTTTTGTTGAGGCAAAAAATTGACTTAGAAAAGTTCATTCTCAAAATTTTTACCTTTTACTTGTCCTTTTTATGCCTCTGTTAAAAATTTCTACGAAACATTTAAATGCTTTGTGAGATGTTATTTTCATTTCAAATTTCAAAGAACACTGTTAAGAGCGAGTATATATAATACACATGATACAAACAACCGTCTGTACTAGCGAAATTATGTCGAAACGGAAACAAACTCATCTCGCCATGAGAAAGAAAGTACTGAGAAAGTTGAATCAACGGAAGTATCAAAAACACCGAAATCTAACAATAAATGAGTCAGGCTTGTCGACAGTAACTGGTTGAGAAACCTGTCTCAGCTTAAGCCATGTGTGAATATGTTTTTAATTGAACTATGCAGTTTTGTTATCGAGTTCCATCAGTTCCATCATCTCTACTTCTGTACTGTAAAATTTCTCAACAGTTTTCGGTGTTTCATGTCAGAAATTAATTGTCCTGCATCACATAGAGCATCCTTTATTCGCATCGTCTGACACCAAAATTTTCCGTGCTATTTGATACTTGCTCTAGTTGATACCGCTCTATGAGGGGACGACTGTAGAGCGGTTGTACGCTGGAAATCATTCAGTGCCGTATGCAGAGCACTACTATAAAGCGGTTGTTTGCTGAAACCGATCTAAAATTCTTTACTGAAAACGACATTAAACTTAACACGTGGTGTATGTTCATGTACGAATTACATTGCCAAAACTTTTGAAGATATGAGCTTAAGACTTTAACTTTGGCCATATCACTAGTTATTGGAAAGGCAGAAACATCCATCTCAGTAAAGTCTAAACCATACGTTTCTTAAGTTTTTTCATTTTTCTTTATTCATTTCGCGATCTGGGTCAAGGTTGAATAAGTAATGTTTTATGTGGTCTATAGTCAGTGCTTCACAGCTGTGTGAATACATGTGCACCTTAAAAATTACTTGAGCTGGGGCCGGTGAGTTATTTGTAATCTTTTGGCAGCTATTTCGAGAGTTTTTTCTTTTGCCATCGGGCTTTGATACAACGCGACAGCAGTTTCGTCCACAGCTAAGTTGTATTTCGAGGACCCATCAAATTTAACTGTTAACGGCATCAATTTTTTTAATAGAAAAAACACTTCTTAAAAAATTCCGATAGAAGAACTGTATAATTTTAGGGAACTGTTTCAAGTATGATCCGAAGTGCAGTTAGCGGTTGAGATTATCACCAAACTTGAGCGAATGTTTTCAAAATTCAACAGTTACCACCAACCATAACAAAGACAGTCAGTAACAAGATGTGCCTCACTGCAATACCTCGAGCAGTCTCCTGTATTTCTCCTGTATTTCTCCGCTCTGAAAAATTAGCATTAGCATGAAAATGCATTAGCATGAAAATTAGCATTAGCATGAAAATGCATTAGCATGAAAATTAGCATGAAGAATTATTCTGTATTTCTCCGCTCTGAAAAATTTCCATTAGTCAATTGTCGTCTCGAGTTGTCTCTTAAAGTTGTAGTGCATCTTATACGCTACCTATCTGGTGTGGTAATCTATCATATGTATAAAATTATAAAGTGGAGGATTAAAATTGCCCCAAGTGTAAACTTCTATCGCATATTCATTTGTTACCTTGCGGCAAGATTGCTAGGTTTTCCTATCTTTTTCAGAATTGTTTTGCACATGTCCGTGTGCAAATCACCGCTCTCTACCGAGTGTTTGTTATTAAGTTTTTGTAATTTGTCACGCCGAGTGACGTGAATGCAGCAAGGAAGCGCAATGAAGCCCCGCGACCTGAACTGTCATTCAGAGCGTGGTGCCTCCACAGCACATGCCCGAACATTACCTGGCTTTTATCATTTACGTTGTTTTAGAAATTTATTTCAACACAACTATCCAGGCTAGCTGCAGCGAATCAAGATGACTTTGAAGAGTTACGGGCAATTCTCGATACAAATGTCGTTTGTTTTTATACACGTTTTGATTGTGTTCAAAGTTTCTAGATTTCTAGGTATTCGAAATTTGTGTTCGTGCATCAAAACTTCATATTTAGAATACCTGTAACTTATGTGAACACAAATCAAATTGTACGTAAGTTAGTTTGACATATACAGTATGCCCCACAAAAACCGGAACCGAGAATTTTGCTATAAATTTAATGCTCATGGTATTCTTATGATAGCATTACTGATACGGAGAAAAAAATATACTCGGTTCGGGATTTTGTGGGACATACTGCATATCGAGGACTTCTCGAATTCATCTCCTGGTTTGAATTTCCATTGATTTAAGTTTAAAGTTTGATTGGTTAATAGTAACGCTCCCGAGACGTCCTCTGCAGTTACCTTCCTACTAGCTTTAAATTTTTGTCAAATGAACTGATGGAACAATTTTCAAACCATACGCGGCAAAGAAAAGCCATTTCTTACAACTAATCCGTCATTGATTAATTAGCTGAATTTGCACGATCTTCTCTGAAATATTGTTCACGTGCAACGAGGGATATTACTAACTAGTAGACGCGCTCTGCCAAACATGGCGGGACAAATGGTGTTAATTTTCTAAGATGTTTTTATTTACTGAAAATCTGACATGAAATATTGTTATTTGCAGTATCACTGATACGGACTACCGTCTCTGACAGTCTCGACATTAGCTTAGGAATACGGACCCGGGAATTTTCTTCTATCTAAATCCTTAAGATCGTGACAGAGACTCGGATGGACGGACCAAGCAAGCAAGCAACACTGAGCTAGTATTATATGCATGGTGGGATAGAAACACCGAGCGTCACTTATGAAATATTAAAAAAAAAACAATTTGATGAGTGGTACGAATAACTGAAATTTTATTCGCTTCTATTACGTAACCGACTGTGAAAGATGCCCACTCGCATTTTCTTTTCAGTTTCTTCCAAACGAAAACCAGAGCAAGCGACAAATTGTTCGAAGTCGAACACCGAAGAACACTGCTGATCCACACGGAGTGATCCTAAATATCGACGAGAAACAGCACTGACTGGAAGCACTAAAACTTGTAGCACGAAGCAGGGAAAAGGAGAAGAATGAAGAGGGGGAGATGATAAGAAGTGATCCTAAATATCGACGAGAAGCATTAAATGGAAGCACTAAAAGTTGTAGCACGAAGCAGGGAAAAGGAGAAGAATGAAATGAGGAAGATAAGAAGGGCAAGTCTCCACCAGACTGGAGTTAACTCGCCTCATCTGTCCTGCCCAGCGGCCGCCCACGCCTGCCAGCCGGCTAGGTGACGCCTGGTGGGTGGCAGCGGCCGCTTCGGCGCCGCACCCTGACGTCGACTTCGATGAAATCGTCGGATAAAATCTAATGTTCTTCGTGAATCACACGGACGTTCGTGAACGATAGCTTTTAACGAAATTTATGTATATTTTCCTAACGTTAGCTAGGTACAAGCCAGCTTCAGAAGTTATGTCAGGCCGCTGTCTTTATATATCGTCAATAATGAGTAGTCTTTGAATAAATCAATGTAAAGAACAGTCGTCTTCGGCCAGCAGTACAGGAGTGGCAGTTTATGTCTTTCCATTTCGTTTGCCTTTTCCCAAATTTGTCTGCGGTGCAGTTTTCATGCTGAATTCACTGAGATTAACATTAGGAGCTGATAAGAGTTAATCACTTTGTGGGTGAATTACTTGGATGATTTCCGGAGCTTTATATCAAGTGTTCACTCATAAAATGTAGTCAGTTTAGTTGTCTAGAATGTTATATTTATACTATATGACCCTATGGTAGAAAATAATACAACCACTTTGTATATTAATGCCACGTTACACTGGATAATCATAGGTAATAATAGGGAATACTAGCTATCACTATCATTCCTTTGAATAAACGTATAGTGAAAGAGTCTTTTTCTACATCCATCTAATTTTTTAGAACATCATGAATCGGCTCCTGGGAAGCGTCCTGATGAAAAACGGTCAACTCTTAAATGAGTTAGGAGTCAGCTACAATGCATCCGTTTCCAAGAGTACCATCCGTTCTCTCGGTACGACTAAAATAACCAAGCCTTGGGATGAAAATTTTTCTGCTGAGTTCCATCCGTTCTCTCGGTATGGCTAAAATAACCAAGCCTTGGGATGAAAATAAAAAGAACTATGAAAATCATTTGGGAGCCGAAGCAATCTCAACACTAATAAAAATGCAAGACAAGCCACTTTAATCGTAAAAGTGTAATTCGATACAACCTAATTTCAATTATTTTAGCCACTGGCCGTCTTCAGTGAAAGAAGAAAATCTCTGAAATTTCTGAAAAAGAAAATCTTAGATTTTCTCTTTTTCGTTATGAAATTAGGTTTTATCCAAAAACAAATAGACTATAGTATTAAACTAAGCGGCCGTCGCCCACGAATTGAACGGAGCCATCGCAACGTTGATGCTGAGTTGGACACAATAAACCCTTCAAGCCTAGAAATAATTTGCTCAGTAGAGTAACAATGTAAACGTGTCTGAATAAATGATTGAATTGAAACAACATTAATGGGCCAACTGTAATATGTGCTTTGAGAGTCACATTCGTAACCAAGTGCAGCCAGGTGAATAAAAAATCAGTTAAAATAATGTTGAAGTCAAGTAAATTTAAAAACTTGCATGTGACTTATGCGTCACACCAGGGAATAAAGGGTAAGTAGTAGTATTAGTATTAGTAGTCGTAGTAGTAGTAGTAGTATTAGTAGAAGTAGTAGTAGTAGTAGTATCAGTAGTAGTAGTAGTAGTAGTAGTAGTAGTAGTAGTAGTAGTAGT